>PVKN010008283.1:0-25373 GCA_004027915.1 Capromys pilorides
TCACTCTATTACGATATTAGCTGAAACGTTATTCTGCACTGCTGAAGTACACTTTAGCTTGGCAAAGGCTTTTCCCACAGCGCCTGAAACTTTTTAACGTTCAGCTTCTGTTGTGTCCCAAGAGCTATCATTTTAACGGTATTTATGTTTCCTCTGTAGAAATCTCTTAATTTAGTTGGTACTTATCCATCTTTGACTTTCAAAATTTCACTCTGATGTTGCTAGATGTACAATTTTAGGTGTATTTTTCATGACTCTGAGGGTACAGCTGCTGAAGTAAGATCAGCCGTTGTCACTCCAGCCACCCCACTATTCCAAAACGGAACTTCAGGGAGGCACATATTGGCCTCTCTTCCAGCCTTCTTTTAGTTTCTGTCTGTCTGATTGACTGACTGACTGATTGACTGACTGACTATTTCTTGCCTCTCGTGAATTATTTCCTCAGGTCCGTCTTCGCTGACATCATCAGCTGTACTTCAGCTGGCTTTTCCTATGTGTATTAGAGCTTTAAATTCCCACCAACACTTTATAGTCCCCGAGGTGCCTGCGTAGCATAGCAAAGGATCCCCAGCTTGCGGAACGAGAGGAAACGGCAGCAGGACTGGGCCGCACGTGAGTCGCTGCTGAGTGCAAAGCCATTCTGTGTGTCGCACTCAACTTTCTGTCCCTGTAGCTAACCAGGTGAAATAATCATCTCATGAAGAAGAAAAGATGCCAGTAGGGCCCCGCCCCCGGAGCGCCCTGAGAGGGCGTTGGAGACTGGGCGTGGTGATGTGCGTCTGCAATCCCAGCTCTTGGGGGGCGCTAAACAGGCAGATCACTATGAGTCCAATTTAGTAGTAAGGAGCTGAACACTCTGTAGACCCTTCCCTAAAACACAAAAAGAAAAAAAAAAGAAAGAGAAGAAAAAAGGTTTATTGTGACTCAGTCTCTAAAGTTCCCCTCCAGCGGCCCCAGGGTCTTGGGGCTCCCGCTCCGCACTGAGGCAGCTCACCCTAGCCAGGGTATAGCAGAGTGAAATGACTCCTCAGAACCAGCAGCCTGGCGAGCAGGCCACCCTGCAGGCCCGGCCCACAGCCACAGGCTTCTAGAAGACGCCCAGGAGCGCTCCACATGGCATTTGCCCACCAGGGAGCTATCGCTCTTTTATTTTTACTGCTATATTTCATTAATTGAATTTAGACATTGTGTGTGCAGAGCTGAGACTTTCCATAGTGAGGTCAAGTGGACGGGCTTCCATATGCGTGTCTCTTGGCTCCTCAGCTTAGGTGTGGAATGCCAGCCCTGGGCAACAGGTGCCCTCAGACTCCCGCAGCATGCTCGGGTTATTGGAGTTCTCGAGACAATACTCCCTCTCAGCTACGTATTATGAGCATTCCCTTTATTACATAATGTAGCATTCCACTCTTCTAATTTACACGTGCTGGCAGACTTGTACGTACTAGGACGTATCTCCTCGTAGCTTCAATTTTGATTTCCCTGGATAATAATGGGATCTAATACAATTCCATGTCCTTATGTTTTGATCAGTCTTTACCAGCGCAGACCTCTTTAGTAAGCATGGTGGGTCATTGACATTTTCAGTTGGAGGAAACTGTTTCCTCTTCTCTAGGAAATATGAGGAGGGTGAAAGTCCACGGGGTGCTTTCTGATTTGGGGGAGGTTGTAAGGAAAGCATCTGTAGCTCTTCTGCATGAAGAGCTCCTAAACCCTCTTGCTCCCCTGCTGGATTCAACTGGCCTTGACCAAAATCATCTGGGTTCTGTGTCACAATCTACTCTGAAGGACAGTTGTTTCCTGCAAGGAGCAAAGAGCAGAAGTGAAGGGAGCTTTGTGGAGCTTTAGTGACCAAGACTAAAATGGCGTAGTGTGGATGAGTACATTTACATGTGGAGTACCAGGAGGTGATACCTTGTTCCACATGTTGTTCTGGAGTGTGCTGGTGACTGCATTGAAGAAAATTTCTAATTTTACTGTTTTTATTCAAACAATCTACATGTGTACTTTTACCCTCTTGTCGTTCATACTTCAGCTCTGGTTTCCAACAGATTTCTTGGTTTGTCCTTTATTCTGTCACTGTCACCTTGTTGGAGCTAACTTTTAGCCCCAAGCAAGTCAGCAAGTCTAGACAGTGCCTGTGTGCTTTGCTACTTTATGAGAAATACTTTTCTTATGACTTTAAGAAAGGAATCTTTCTAAGGGGCTACATTAGGAGGAATGATCTACAGCTTTGAAACTAGTATCTTATTACTCATTTATCTCAGAAAAGGAAAAAACACAGCATATAAAAGCCAGATGATGATGCACGTAGTTCATCTGATCATCTTTTTGGTTCCATTAAAATTGAACTGAGTCTTAAGTAATGCAAAGCTTTGTGTGCGTGCTGCAGATGGGAAACCAAAGTTTACAAGGACTCAAACTTGTACTAATGGGACACAAACAGCAAGCAGTGAAGACATTCTGTAACTGAGCTAGGTTTTGTTGTTGTTGTTTTAAAGAACGTGAAGCATTATTGCCGTTTTTAGTTTTCAGGACTTTTGTTCCTGGCGCTATTTCCTGAGAATAAGTGCAGCGACTCTCGGATCGAGGGCTAGGCTTGCACACAGGGGTGCACATCTGCGCCCTTCTCTTCCTGACGCAGGCCCATCTGTGGGGTCTTTCTGGCCTCACAGGTCACACCCTGGACAGCGGTCCCCACTTCTGTCCTCTGCTGTCCTCTCCTCTCACACGTGGTCACACCTGTTCAGTGATGACACTGATTTCCCTCTGCCCCCTGTCTGTCTCATTACAAGGCCTAGGGACTGAACTAGATCATGCAAGGGACCCAGGACTTCAGGGAGAATAGTAACTTAGTCTGGAAACCAACCTGAAGTGGAACCCTGCCACCCTCTCACTCTGACACCTCCTACCTCAGACTTCTCCCCATGGCTGCCCCTAGCTGTGATGGTGCCACCAGATGTGAGGTCTCTGCTTCTCAGGAGGCCGGGCTGTGTCTCTGTGCATCTCCCACCTCTCTGCTCCCTCAGAGTCTCCAGGGTGGACTCAGCATGTCCAGGCTGCCCGGGATGAGTGGTAGATAGGTCAGGCGCCACAGCAGAGAGAGCTGCAAGCCAGGGATGGAGCCCCCGCCTAGGCAGGTGGCTGTGCCGCCTCAGAGCACATCTGCTTCCAGACACCCACATGTAGGCCTGGTTTTGGTGTTCTGTCTCGAGGTTATGAAGAGAATCATTATGCAGCATGGCCGCCCTTCCCCCAAACTTTAACTTGAAATTTCCAAGATTAAGAATATCCTCTTCCATTATTAAATTAAGGAAATTGGACAGTGATGACATTCTATTAGCTGACAAGCTTTTCTGTTCCCTTTTCTGACAGCTGCCTTGCCTGCAGCTCCGCAGCTCGATGACATTGTCCCCCGTCCTGCACTCGTGTCACGTCCTGGCATCCACTCAGGCAGCACGTCTTCTAAGCCTCCTGGGAGCTGAGGTCACTACAGCTGCCTCTCGCATGGTGACTGCTCTGGGGACAGGCTCATCACACTGGGGGTTCGCTGTCCTCATCCCCGTCCTGTCCCGGCCCACATCTCCGCACTGTGCCACCATCCGCACAGCCGGCTGGGCTCACAGAGAAGCAGATGTTCTCTTCCCTGACCACTTCTGATAGTCGACAGCTGAGGGAGGAGTGGCTCCTGGGGCCTGATGGTGACAGTGGCTCTGGGGTGGGGCTGGCTCCTTGCTCAGGAATCTTCCCTCTGGCGTGGGCAGCCTGGGAGCACATGGGGTCTTCTCCACTTTCAGGCAAGGGCTTAGCACTGGGCAGATGCTGCTCGCCGATTCTGTGGTCTGCACATTCCTGGGCTCTCCTCAGGCGCTCTTTCCAAGTCACTGGATAGGCTTTCCCAGGAGGGATGGAGTTGCGGCCGCGGGGGTCCCTGCAGCCTCCTCCTCTGGCACTGCTTTGCAGGACTCTGCCTGCTGCTCCTCCATCAAGTGTTTGCTTTCCTTTCTGCTGGCCATCTTTGGAAACCATTCCCCCAGCCTTGGAGTTCTCTCTGAGCACAACCCTAACACATTTTCCTCCATGAGAAGGGCTCACCTGCCATTGTGAACCGATCACATTTGCACCTTGATTAGAAAATTCCTTGGACACTAAAGCTGAAACCCATTGGCGAGCAGATGAGTTGAATACCTCCCTGTGCAGCTGGGAGGGGTCTCAGCAGGACCGTGTGGCCTTAGCAGGCAGGGGCTGGCGCAGGAGTCCTCTCGTGTCCCTCAGTTTCAAGGCAAGTGGAGGCACTCACAAAGAGCCTAGGGGTAGGCACAGGTGCGTGGAAGGTAGGGAAGCCGAGAGGCGGGTCCTGGGGGCCTGGTCTTCTGAAGGAGTTTTGCACTTTCCAGTTGGTCTTCGGAAGCTGCTGAGCTTTGCCCTGTCCTGGCAGGCTGGAGGGTGCCCCAGCCGCCCACCCCTCAGTGCCCTCGGTAGTGCTTCCTCTAGCACCTCAGGACCATTCTGAATTCGCTCTGGCGCAGGAGCGCTTTTGTTTCCGTAGGAAACTATAGCTTCGCAGGTCCAGGGACTGTAGTGTCGGCGTCCTGGTCCCTGTGCAGAGGGGTCTCATCCACCGCCTCCAAGCGAACTTGGTGGGCCTCTCCTTCCACACGGCCAGACACCTCTGTGGAGACAACGCCCATCGTCTCTGAGGCCCTTACCAACGTCCTGAGTTATCAGAAGAATGGGGTGGCTCGGATGAGGGCGACAGCATCCCCCAGCGGTGACCCCAGTGGGCGCTCAGGCCTGAGGGCGGTGTTCCGGGGGGTCAGCACCCCCCGAGGTAGGCCGGCGCATCCGCGCCCTCTGTCTCCACACCTCCGAGGCTCAGCCCGCCCGCTTCCTGCTGCCCCCACCCCCACCCCAGCCCAGTGACCTTCTGTCCCAGGAGAGATAGGGCGTCTCCCTCCCCGCCGCTGCAGTCCAACTGCGTTCCGTCACTCTGGTGTCTTCCAGCCCTTCTTTCCGTGCTCAGAGACCGCGTGGCCTCCTTTCCGATTTCCTTCCTGTGTGCGCTGCCTGGAACCGCAGGCGTCCTTTTCCTCTGAGCCCATGCGAATGCCTCTGACTGGCCCGAAGAAAGGTCACAAAGTAAAATGAAATGCAATCCGGAAAAGGCAAATGCGAAAGCCGAAGTGCTAATGTCAGCTGTGCGCAGGTACCCTGCCGAGGCGAGGACCTGCGCTCGGCGTCATGGGGGCTGCGGAGAGGATGCTGGGGGCCCGAGGTTCCTTCCCTGGGGTGCAGAAGACTCTCGCTCGCCTTTGCAGCGGAGCCTCTGCCTGGACGAGCGAGCGACGGTCCAGGTCCATCGGGATGCGGAGCTGTCCTGCTCCGCGGTCACCGCGAGCCAGCCCGGAGGGCTCCAGCGGCGGCGTGGAGGACGCCACGCGGCAAAGCGGGCCCCAGAGAAGGGAAGGCCACAGGGTCCGGGCTTAAAACAGGGGCAAGAAGACAGCCCGCTAAGACAAACTTAAGCAAAAGGCCCTCAGAGAGAAGGAGAAGAAATCTAGGCGAACATCCTGCGTATGCCAGGGAAGACCCGGCTTGAAAGGCGGAGACAGAAACATCCCAGGAGCGGAACCAGGCTGCGGGGCTGGGCCCAAGCCCCGGTGCGGGGCTCGTGGTTCCTGGAGCGGGTCCGGTCCGCTGGGAAGGGAGAGAGCCGGGCACGGATGCCAAGCAAGCAAAGGTGGTCGGGATCCTGCAGTGGGGACACGACCCGTGCAAGCGCTCTTGGAAGCTATCGTCCCCTGCCCACCTCAGCCAACAGGCGGCTGAAACGGGTAGCTCCCGCAGGGTGTGTGCAGAGCCCTGGGGCTCGGGTCGGGAAGGCGGCCAGGGAAGGAGAAGCCCCGAGCGACCAGCTGACCCTCTGCAGAAGGCTAAGGCTGCTCCGAAGCACAGGCCCGCGGCTGGGAAAGGCTCAAAGGCCGGGGCCTTCCAGGCAGCAGACCCTGAAAACAGGAGGATCATTATGAGTCTGCACTGTGTAGTGAGACCCTGTATCAACTACATTTAATAATAATAATAATAACAATAAAAAAGGAGAGGTAGAGAGGAAGCAGACGCTGGCAAGCTGGACGGCTGAGGAAAGAGAGGAGGGGGTGGCTGGGCCAGTCGCCTGGGCCAGGGCGACAAGCCCAAGGAGCGGGGCCCCGCTGTGGAGGATCTCAGACATTTAGCCATCCCGCGTAGCTTTTGGACTGCTACTAGGATGGAATAGCACATTAGCCCTGGATTCCCTCTATTTTGATTTTTCATCAGAAACACTTAAAGATAAACACACATTAAAATGAGACAGGCGTTGCCAAACAGACTGCAACTCTTGGAACCTTTCATCCATAATGCTTTTACTAGAAAATAATTATTAGGAAGATGAGTATTTGGGCATAGGCTGAATGGTCTTGTTGAATATGGAAAGAATTTTTATGTGATTTTTACTGAAACAAAATATGTTATTGGAAGGCGTTTTAGAATTAGCAATGAATTGAGACAGTTTATTTAGAAATACAGCATTTCGAGTGTACTTCGAAAAGTATTTGGAGCACCCTGGGCAAACGGCCACTAGCAAAGCCTTGCTAAGACAAAGGGTTGTTTCAAAGACAATGTGTTTTTAAATGCTGTTCATCTCCTGATGGCTTAGGAGTGTATGTGATTTGAGCATTTCTAAAATATGGGTCACAGTATTGTTTTTAGACTCATACATGCAGACTTCTATTTTAGAGTTGAAAATATTTCTCTTCTTGTGGTAAATAACTGTTGGAAAGAAAAAGACAGGGGAAATAGGAAATGCAGCTTTCAAAGGAAAGTTGATAAATTGGGGGTTATTTTACTTATAATGTAAACTGAGTGAAAATCAATTTGAAACGACGTGTTGACAGCCCCTCTTAGGTTTTGTGGAGGTTTCTTTAGGTGCTTGTGGCCGGTGTGCTAGGGACAGCATCGCTGTGCTGGGCACCTCCGCTGACCCCTTTTGTGAAGAAAGGGGCCCCGAGTTTGGGAGCAGATTTTATTGGTTCCTCCCTCGCCTCTCATTCTCTGAAGCACTCACTGGTCACTGCGCATGTGTGGCTTTTGCTCTTTCTCGTCCTCAGAGATCTTCCCTTCCAGGCAAAAGGGAAGCAGAGACAGGAAAACAGCAGATCTGGGAGTGAGAGATCGTCAGGCTCCTCTGAAAAAGAATTTTCCAGAACACATGGGCAGTTAAATAAAGGGCAGCCTTTCTACTCCATAGCCTCGAAGGCAGCAGGAGAGTTATCTGATGAGAGTTCCAGACAGGGCCTGAAGTCTTGCATCTGTCTGTCTGTCTGTCTGTCTGTCTGTCTGTCTGTCTGTCTGTCTCTCTGTCTGTCTATCTCTCTGTCTGTCTGTTTCTCTGTCTGTGTATCACTAGTTTGCTGCATGTGTTGAGGGAATATATACTGCATGTATATGATAAGTGATCAATCAGCAATAAAGTCATCTTCCAGAAAGTTGGCGTATAGTAAAGAAATGTCTGGGCGGTTACGTTTCTTCTATTTTTATCCAGCCATTTTTGAAGTTATTCATTCTCTAAGCTTTACAGAGCAGCACTGGCTTTTCACAGGCAAATGCTCGGCAAGAAAAACCAGATATACCCAGGTTCTGGTCAGTAAGACAATCACAAGGAGGCCTCAAGGGTGTGAGCTGCAGTTCTAAGCACGATGTGTGATGTTCGCCTTGGTAAAATTTACCTGAAGTGTAGTTCACCGCTGTGCCCACAGCCAGCACTGGACATGTCCATAATGATGAGTATAAACAGTGAAGTTCGCTTACATCATTTTACCAAGCAGATTCATATGAAAGGTGGTGGAAGAGGCAAAAACAGCTCACTGATTTTTATTAAGACAGAGTCTCAATATGTGGCCCAGGCTGGCCTTGACCTCACAGCAATCCTCCTGCCTCAGCCCCCCAAGTGCTGGGATTACAGGTATGCACCACCACACTCAGCCAACTCTTCAATTTTGGAAGTTATTTCATTCATATATTTTTTCCAGTGTTAATGTCTGTTTTTAATGTGATTTGCCTTAGAAAAATATACTCATCTGATTTAATAAAAGACTGTTTATTACAAAGAATTCAAGAGGCTACACTTCAGATTAATAAGTTTAGAAAATTCTTCAAAATGAAATGGTAAATGGAACTCCATGGCGTGCGTCACGTATATTTTCCTGCTACAGAGACACACTGTTAATCTCTGGACCTCACTTAAGCATATGCAGGTATTGCACAGAGCTGTGTGTGTGTTTGCAAACTGCGTCGAGCATCTTGTTCAGCTGTGGCTCTGTGCTCCAGCACTGCGGATTTAGCAACATTCAGACATCAGTGCTTCTGTTCCTGAGGTTCTCAGCCCTCGAGGTCCGAGGCACAAGTGTCAGGGCTCAGCTCTGGCGGGACCGCTTTCTCGGTTTCCCCACTCTGCTGTTTGAGAATGGCACTGAGCCCGTTCCTGTCTCCTAGCCTCATGACCCCACCCCTGCAGGATGACAGGGAGACCCTGGGCAGGATAAGCACTCCTGGGGGAGGCTTGAGGATGAGGCCACAGAGCCCTGAGAGCTGGCTTTGTCACAAAGAGTGGTGGTGTGGATAAGAGGTTCTGTTCAACTGCTTCTGCCCCATCCTTGTGTTTTGTAGGCATCCATTTATAATGTTCAGGGAAACATTTTACAGCAGGGTAAACACTTTCTGGCACAAGATATAAATACAAAAGATGAAAAGAGTCAATTAACTCAATATCATTTTCAAAAAGTAAACTTTAAAAAGGGTCTTGCACTAGCTTTTGCATTTCTATTTTATTTTTATGAAAGGGCACAGAGGCTGCTGTGCTTAATGACAGCACTTACGAGGACCCATGCAGCCTTTCCATCCCCACTGCTATTCACAGATGTATAGACGCATTTTTGGGGTCCATAGATTCCAGAGCGCAAACTGGATAAAGGACTCGGGGCAGGCACTGCCGCAGCGTCTCTCCGTCATCTACAAGGCTGTTACGCCAAGGAGGCCTTGTTTAACTGTTGCCCTAAACAACACTAGTTATTTTGACTTAGATCCATGGTTTATGATCTAAAGACTTTTTGGATGTCAGCAGAAAAACATCACCACCTTGGCTTCAAGTTTGAAGCTAGAAAACCGTGTTTCCTTCCCTGCACCTGCGTTCTCTTCAGTCGCACACCTGGGGCTCAGGGCCGCTTCCTGCTGCAGGGGCCGCAGAGCCTGAGTCCCCTCTGGGGCTCTGCACAAGGACAGAATCAAAGGAAGAGGAGCCCACCAAGCATAGAGTAATTCTGCCACTTAATACCGATGGAAACAACTTTTATGAAGTTTGAAAACCACAGTCTTTGGATGATGACTGAAAAACATCCAAATGATTGCCATTTTCATCACAACGTGAAGTTCCCATTTTGAATCTAAGCCCGTCAGCCTGCTTGCAAGAAAAAAAAGATAGAAAGCAGCTTTCTGTTTAATAAGCTGTCATATAAATTCAAACTGGTAAGGAATATTTACAGAAGGGAGAGTGAGTACAAGATGTGAAAGCCTGGGACTTTAAACAGACTTAATACCGCAGGCGAGCAAGCTAATGCACTTGTGGGAAGACAAGGGGCATTCAAAGACAAAGAGCTGGACCAGAATTCGGAGAGTTCAAAGATAACTTCGTGAAAAAACAAGACATCTAGAAAACATTCTGATTTGAAATCAAAATAGGTACACTGAACACTGTATTGTCCCTTCTACTGTAGCAGTGCAATGTTGCAACTGTACTGCTGTCACCCGGATGTTTATCTTCCTTCAGAAATCATATTCATATTATGAAGCCACAAAACCTATTTCCCTGATTTAGAAATGCCTGCCCATCTTCAGGCCTTAGGATACTCTCAGAGGTGACGCTGCACTGTAACTGACTGACTCTGAGGCATCCCCGGTCCCCAGGCCCTGGGTTGCTCTGGGCCTGAAACACTGCTCTTTTTCAAAACAGCTTTTAATGTCACAGCACACATTTATTTATTTATTTATTTTGCAGAACCGGGGATCAATCTCAGGATCTTGCACTTGCCAGGCAGGCACTTGTGCCCCTGAGCTATCTCTCCGGCCCCTTTACAGTATTTATGATACCTTTACAATTGTATCTTTTATACCAGGATAGGTCAGAGTTAGTTATTAAGTGTATTGTTAGTCATCCAAGTTGTCTCAGTTATTCTTCTCTCCTTGCTGGGCCAAATACCTTACACCTAAAGAAAGGAAGGAAAGGTTATTCAGTTCACAGTTAGCTGGAGGTTTCAGTTCACACTTGCTGGCTCTGAAGCAGGATGGCACAGGGCAGAGAGCATCAGTTCCTGGTGGTGGCAAAGAGCAAGAAGGGCCAAGGGAGGAGGAGCAACAGCTATGGTAGCAGAGAGAGAGTCTGTCTGTCTCACAGACAGACATTGAGGCTGTTATATTCAGGCTGTGAGTCCCAGGTTCAGTATAGCACTCACACCCATAATCCCAGCTGGACTAAGACCTATAATCCCAATGGATCACCCATAATCCCTGTGGATCACTCATAATCCCAGTGGATCCTGAGTTAATCTCAAACTCTAGAAGTCAGCACCCCATGACTGCATGAGGCTTTGGGGTGGGGCAACTAGACGTAAACCATGACATTGGTCTAAACAAGCTGCTGGCTGCAGCAAACCCTCAATACCTGGCAGTGCCCCCCTGGCTCCTGTCCTCCAGGTCCAGAGAATGGCAGCAAGTACTGTTCAGGAAAATCAGAGGCCTACAGCAAACAGAATTTCAGAATTAAAGAAGAGAATTTAAAAAACGAAGTATTTTCTCCCTGCATTCAGCGTCTGGTTTTGAGATGAGCATGCCATTTATACAACTGCCTCACCAGTCTTCAGTGTTGACCGGGTGCCCACATTAATCCCTCCTTAATCCAAACCCCTCACAGACCATGTGATTTGCAATGAAAGTAAAGATTAGCCACACGGAATAGCAATGTGCGGAGATGTCTCCTATTCTTTTGAATAGCTAAATACTACTTCATTGCAATACATTAAAATTTCCATAGCATTCACTTAGAAATGGTCCTCTAATCTACTTTCCCGCTTTGTACTTTTAACACTGAAATGAAAACCCTTGAACACCTATCATTAAAACGTACTAAAGTAGCATTAAAAAAACATTGTTCTTGGCAAATGCTGATTCTTAATATATGTATTCAGTTAATGAAGTCTGCAAAACTCTACTTAAGATCTACATACCCATGAGATTGATGTAATTGTATAAACATGAGTGAAGAAGAAATTAAAGCGCTATTAATATTAATGCCAGGACCTTCATGATTGTGAGCCCTGGCCAGTGTGTGGAGAGCGGCCTCCTGTGAGGTATCTTGTGTCACTCCAGGTGGCGCAGCATGTTCAGAGCTGCTGGGCTGGGAATTGATGCAGGGATGACTAGGGAGGAGATCGAGCCAGGAGACCACAGCAGGGCCTGTGCCACACACAGCAGGCTTTTCACATGTCTGCCCCCTGCCCATCGCTAGGAAGCTAATCAGGACTTGTGGAGAGCTGTCTGTAGAAGCTTTGAGAATTTTCAGTATGGCCAGATGTGACTCCTTATGTTCAGTTTCACAGACACACACACACACACACACACACACACATACACAGACACACAAACATATGTAGATACACAGATATACACAAACAGACACAGTATTATGGTTTGTGTCTAGTTGTCCCCCCAAAGCCTCATGCAATCATGTGGTGGGGACTTCTAGAGTTTGAGACTAACTCATGATCCACTGGGATTATAGGTTTTAGTACTGCTGGGATTATGTGTGTGTGTATTTTCCCCAACCTGGTGTGATAGCTTGAATGTAATATAAGACAGACAGACAGACAGACACACAGACAGACAGACTCTTTCTCTGTTGCCATTGTTGTTCTGCCACCATGAACAGCTGCTCTCTGCCCTGTGACACTCAGCCTTGGAGCCAGCTGAAACCTGCCATAACTGAGCTAAATAAACCTTTCCTTTCTTCATTTTAGGTATTGAGTATTTGTCCCAGCAGCAAGAGAAGAGAAACTGAGACACAATTTGGTACCACGTGAGTGGGGTTGTTGCTGTGACTAACCTGACCATGTGGATTACAAATTTTGGGGAGTGGCTTATGGGAAGAGATAGGAAAGTTTTGGAGAGGTCATCTACTTGTAAACAGCTGGAAAAGCTTCTGCTGTTCTGTTTGGGAGATTCTGGTCAGAGTTCAGACAAGAAGACTGTCTGGAAGCCTGTCTATAAAGTCCAGGCTGGGAAGGTTTCTGCTGGGAAGAAGGACTGCATTTATTGTTTGACTCCAGATGATTTGTGCTATGGCTTGGCCCAAAGTTTGTCTGAATTTTGCTCATGTCAAGAGACTTTGCCTAAGACTGAGATTAAGCATGGTGGACTGATTAACCTTTCAAAAGGTATTTCAAATCAACCAAATATTGGAGCATGGTTGTTATGGGAGGCCTTTAGCCAGATTTATGTTGAGAATCAAGAGCAAAGAGTACAGCAGAATTATTTAAGATGTCATGAGTTTGGCCAGAAAGAAAGCACCAGGAAAGCTATGCACTGTGAAGATGGAGCTGAGAGGATCTCCACTGCTGGGAAGGAACCAGAGAATCAAAAGGATGGCCTGAGGACATCACAGGAGGTGGCAGGTCTTCACCCTTTGCAGCCCCAGAATTGCAAAGGAGAGAGGCTTTACCTTGAGGAAAAAGCCCATGTTCCAGAATGGTGGCAGTGGCCACATCAGGTTCCAAAATTGCAGTGGCACTGAGAATTTGTTTTTTGGAATCAGTCAGAGTGTTCATCAGTCCAGACACTTCACTCTTACAGCCAAGTAAGGAGGAAGCCTGACTACTGCTCCACCTGGCAGTAGATCTTGGCATCATCCATGTGGCATTAGTTTTAGGCACATATAGAATGCAGGAGTTGTGAGGTTAAGAAAGCTTCCACCTCAATTTCAGAAGAAGGCCCGGGAGGCCAAGCAGTGTGCCCCTGAGAGGGCAGTGTGTGAAGCAGAGAGTGAGAAGTCTATTCAGTGGAAACCCCAGAAGTTTGGAAAAGCCAGAAACGTGGATCGTCTAAGGGAAACTTCAAAGAGGGAGCAAAGAGAGAAGGAAGAGAAGCCATGGGAGCTACCACCAAGATTGCCATCGGGGCAGAACTGCATGGAGCTCACAACTCAGTGAGGACTGTTTCAGATGCTCCAGTTGAAACCATGGGATTTAATGTTTGCCCTGCTGGATTTTGCACTAGTGTTGGTGCCAGTGTTTTGTATTCCCCTGTTGTTTGCAACATTTAGAATGGCAATGTTTATCTTGTGTCTTTGAATGTTGGCTATGTTTAACTTTTCTTTTGTACAGGAGGTCCAAGCTAAGAGTTTGCTTGCATCTTGGAGGAGAATTGGGACCTGGACGTTTCAGCAATGCTGAAACTGTTGGGACCCTGGCAACTCTTACAAGTGGACTAAAATGTGTTTTGCATAAAGGGATGTGCATGAGACTTTGGGGGTCCAGGGGAAGAATGTTATAGTTTGTGTCTAGTTTTCCCCCTGAATCTTCATACAATCATGGGACGGGGACTTCTAGAGTTTGAAACTAACTCATGATCCACTGGGATTATAGGTCTTAGTACCCCTGGGACTGTAGGTGTATGTACCATCCCAGCCTGGGGTGATAATATGAGAGAGAGAGAGAGAGAGAGAGAGAGAGAGAGAGAGAGAGAGAGAGACTGAGACTCTCTGTTGCCATTGTTGTTATGCCACCACGAACCGGATGCTCTCTGCCCTGTGCCACTCAGCCTTGGAGCTAGCCAAGTATGGAATGAAATGGCCAGTAACTGTGAGCTGAAAAAACCTTTCCTTTCTTCATTTTGTCCCAGTAGTGAGAGAAGAGTAACTGGACACACACACACACACACACACACACACACACACACACACACCATAGAATGGAGAACAGATAAATGCTTCAGGAATAACATCATGACATATCTCATTTCCTTTCTTTAAGAACAGCTAAACATCTGTTATGGTGAGAAGTCCCCATTTAGGTGAATGCGGTGGTGTACCTGTCACCCCTATTCTGGCCTGTTGAGACAGGTGGATCACATGTTCCAGTACAGCCACAATCCCAGCAGCACCCACACCCACAACCCCAGCAGCACCCACACCCACAACCCCAGCAGCACTCACATTGATGATCCCAGCAGCACCCACACCCGCAATCCCAGCAGCACCCACACCCACGATCCCTGCAGCACCCACACCCATGACTCCATCAGCACCCGCACCCACGATCCCAGCTGCACTCATACTGATGATCCCAGTAGTACCAGCACCCACGATCCCAGCTGCACTCACACTGATGATCCCAGTAGCACCCAGACCCACAATCCCAGCAACAGCGACACCCCCACAGTCCCTGCAGCACCCACACCCACAATCCCATAATTGGACTGTGAGTCTATCACAACCCCTAGCATCCTGCCTAGGACTGTATGGGGCTTTGGGGGACATGGAGCCACAATCCATAATAAAACCCTACACTGCTGGGGCCACTACACAATGCCTGGGTTCCACAGAGAAAGAGCTGCTGAAGCCTGCTACAGCTCTGATTAACCATCAACCCAAGCGAGCTGATTTCCTAAAGAAATCACAGCATGAACTTTATCTACAGACATAGGAGTGAAAAGCTGGTTTATACATAATTAAAAATTGTATATTATCTAAATGTAGCAATGCAGGAATAAGTAAATATTGTTTTAAAGCCATAAATTGGAACTATTGAGTTTTAAATTTATATTACTTTCCTCGAAAACGTTTTTGACTTTTACTTCAACAAATATGTATTGATTAGAAAAATCCATTTCTCTCTTTGATGTGAACGAGCACAGGAAGGTCCTGGGTGGGTGCCTGTGTCCCTCAGCTGTGGAGTTACCCAGAGGCAACCACGGCAACCAGGCACCTCAGCTCGGCCTGCTGACCCAAGCTTTGGAAATCCATATAATTAAACTACACACAAAGAAAATCTTTACGAATTCAAACTTTTAAAATAAGAAAGTGTAGGAAAAAATACAGCAAGAAACTATCTCTGAGCATGCTTAAATTTTCTATCCAGGGGCTGTGGAAGGGGTGAGCTTAGGGCTGGGTGTACGGTGCGTCACTGAGGAAATCAGTGACCTCCCCAGGCCACTGTCTCCAACTAAAGCACCCAATGATGTGATTTTTAGGATGAAAATCTTGACTCTTAGGATGAAAATTTGCCATTTCTAGAAAACCATTTCATTGCATTGTTGGTTTGGTATGGAACCCGCTGGGTTGGCCTGTTTGCACCTATTTCTAAGTTTACTTCATGTAATCTAAGATCAATTTGAAGCATATAATGATCTCCAAGTGGGGTCTGCTACCACCCACAGATCACAGGTCTTCTTTTACTATTTCTTACGAGCCACAGCAGATGGAAACCAGAGGCCACTAAGTCCATCCACTTGAAAGTCTGTGTCCTCCACGGTAATATAATCAGGCTCAGCTGGAGGCCCTGCAGGGACCCACAGACCGAGGACTGGGGCTCTGTGGACAGCAGCTGTGTCCTCTTGTTGAACGCTAGCATCCTGCATTGGCACCTCTCACTTTCCTCTGAGTTTAGAGAGTCAGTAAACAGCAGTTAAATGTTTCAGAGTTTCTTCTTTCAGGGTAAATATACTGCAGACTTTGACACATAGATAATTAAGAGACTTGGGGCCTCCCCCAGCCTTCTTCCCCATTATCCCCACTGTGGAGGGGAGCTCTCCCCCCTAGCACACAGCCTGCAGAGGTGTTACTTTATGGCCAGCTGTGGGTCGCCTTCCTCGCTGAAGAGAGTCTGAGTTGCACCCTGAGCTGTCTCCAGGACCAGGACCAGGCATGAAAGGCCTTCCTCTGGCCTCACGGAGAGGTGGACCACTCTCCACTCTGCATGAAGGGAGCCGGCCAGTCCTATCCATGCTCTTGTAGCGGCCCCCACACTCCATGCATGGAAACCCTGATTCATCTTTAGAAAGTAATCGGTGGGAAGCTTGGACTGATCAACTCCAGTGTGTGTGTGTGTCCATGGTCCTGTGTCTTTTAGCGACTGGTGAATAACAGTGGTTCATTTTCTACAAAATCTTAGGCACCCACCTCTGGTTATGTTCCCCATTAATGTAATTAGAAATCTAACTAAAAAATTCAAAATTTATCTCTAGCTACTTAGAAAAGGGCTTTATTTGAACAAACATCAAATTGCTAACAAAACACAAATGGGAGGCGCTTGGAGTCCTGGGCGCGGAAAGTAGGACCAAAATAAGTTGGGAGCCACCCAGACCTTGAGATGTGATTTTAGTTTTTAGGAGGTATGTTCTAAAGGTGACATTGAATTTGGAGAACTGTACCCATAAGGGACACCTCTCCAGGACAGATGATTACATTTGACTTCTAAACCTCATTGCAACCTTTGAATTTAGGGCTCTTAGCGTTCTCTGTGTCTTCCCTCACAGAAGAGTTATTCAATAGCCTGTAACCTGTGAGCATGAATATAAGTGACTTAGGCAAATGCAGGCTGAGCTTCCATAACTGCAGACTACGGCTTCAAAGGAAGGAGCGTCTGGCACTTAAGCCAGTGCTGCTCTCCTCTGCTGTTTTGCACAATTCATAGCATTGATTTCTAAGTTTACCTTTAGCCAAATTTTCCCATTCTCTTTCTGCCTAAAGATAACCATGGCACCATTGGATAAGTTGCACCACCCACGTTGACTGTGGGCATCCATTTATAAGCACCATGCCAGTGAACACCATATAAGCTATCACATATTTCAGGGCCTAGTTAACATCAATTTGTATTTTGAAAGAAGCAAAGACAGTTAACACATCATCGGTGGGTGCCCGGGGAGCACATCCTGCCATCAGTTCATCCCCCACAGCGGGTCCAAGAGCACAAAGTTGGGTACCAGACCTCACTGCGCTCCAACTCTGGACCACGCATGAACTTGAGCCCAGGTCCTTTCTCTCTAAAGTATCGAATGTCTCAACTGGAGCGGGGAGGTCAACCTTAACCCTTGAAAAGGTGCAGATTCTTCTTTCAGCAGCAGACCATGACTAGAATTTCTATTTCCCCGCCTTTCCCTCTTCAGATTGCAATCGAGGCACACCCACACTGAATTGTTCTCCACTCATATTTTCTTCTCTCCCCACCAAGGGCCCCCGCCATCCCCAGAGGTCACCGGGTAGAACAGCGTGTGTGCACATGTGACTCGCCGCACTGTCCCTGGCAGCTGTGCAGGCTTTGTGCCTGCATTATAGTCAGGAGACTGAAGCATATTCCTGCTGTGGAGAGGAGGCCAAGACCCGCAGGGCTCCCCACCATTTTATATCTGACCCTGACCCTTATTTTAAAAAACAAACTGAAACAAACCAGATAAGTTTGCCGCTGGCCTTCTTCGTGGCTCTGGCTTGGCTTTCTGCTGAATTCTTTGTCCTGTGGTTTCCGCAACATGAGTCTCTGCAGTTGGGCCCTGGCTTCTCGGCCCTGAACCAGCCACTGCTTGCACTGTGGCTCAACGTGAGGACCCGGCTTGGGTGAGGGGAGCCTGGAGAAGGTCAATCCGACCCGCAGCACCACCCTGACAGTCGTCTGCAGAGCCCCAGCTCTTCTCCAGCTGGGGAATCATCCATGCTCAATTTGTAGATTGTTCAGAGCTCAGAGGTCCCAGTGCCCATTGTTGTTATTATGATCTAGGGTTTTTCTCTGACCCAAAGCTGCACGGGTACAGGGTTGGGATCCAGCTCCCAGCTCGGGCTGCGCTTGACAGAGCCCTCAGCTCCCCAGCAATCATCTGGCCAGCGGGAGCAAGGCATCAAGTAGCCAAGATAAGAAAGGGCAGGAGGCTAAGAGCTGTTCTTGCCTCTCTCTGGAGCAGGAGGAACGTGCTGACGAGGCTCACATAGACTTGCGGAGAGAAGCTGCTGGACAAGGGAGGTGGCCCTGCGGCCTGCCACCCTCAGGGCGTCTGTGGAATGGCTTCTGGGCTGATGTGCTAGCACAGGACAGGAGGGCCCTGTCCCCGTGGGGTGACTTGTTCAGGTGCATGGCGCATGCATGGGTCCAGACCAACTCAGAACATCTAGGAGCTGGGCCGCCCACTCCCTGGAGGGACCGGCGCCTGGAAGAACACAGTGATGCACAACAGCACAGGGTGGCCCCGACGCTGTTGCGCAAGATGCAGGGACCTGCTGGGGTGGGGGGCATTCCGACAGCTGGCTCACGGCATCTTCAAGCCAGGTTGGTTTGAAATCCTCTGCTAAGTAAGCACATGAATAAATACATGAGAATTAAAGAAAACATTGAAAAAAGAGCCACTGAGCCTCCTGTAGAGAAAAAGTCAGCTGTGTTCTTTCGTCTATGCATGAATGTAGCTCCGAGCCTTCTGATAACTTTTATGCATTTTTACTGCACAAATTTCACTGGGGTGACTAAGCCACATTGCTAGGTGTGACACACGGCTCACTACTAATATGATGGTGAGCTGCCCAACCCTTCCACTGAGCTGGGCTCTCAGGTGACAACTGCGCGCTGCAAACCTGGGCCTGCCCTGCTGCCAGGGGGACTTCTACGCAGACGCACGCATTGCGATTCTGCTCAGCTCTGTTAGGAAACCGTCACGCAACTTCATAGGTGAAGCTAACGGATTTTACTAGACATATTGCCTCTGTGATGGTAACCACAGAACCGGCCGTATACTCAGTTGTTGGCTACAGTTCCGTGGCTTTCACCCGACAAGACTAGACTCAAAGGGTGCACCAGGCGTGTGAGGGTGAAGCCTCTGAAATGTGAATGTGACTGAGATGGCAGCGTCCACGTGAGCTCTGACACCCCAGAGCCGCTCTGCTCTCTGGCGGCAGGCGGCACTTTGCTTCCCGGCAGCTCCAGGCCTGTGCTCCTCCGCTGTGCCTTCTTCCTCTGAGGTCTGTCCAGAGCAGCGTTCACTCTCCTCCTCTGGCAGAGGTCAGTGCAGAGCCTCCCCTGCAGCCCTCCACCACAAGGGGGATGAGTATGCCGGCCTTTTGCTTGCTGCTGCCCAAGAAAAGACATGGGCTGTTTTCTGTTCAGAAGTTCTCAACTAACCTTTGCTAGGAAGGCAAAGGTAGCTGGGCTTGTTGGCGCATGCCTGTGAGCCCACACTGTGAGAGGCTGAGGCAGCAGGACCACAAGCTCAGGCTTAGAGCTGATGGGTCAGTGACTGGGGGAGACCCTGCCTCAAGAAGAAAGCAAAAACAGGAAAAGAAAGGAAAGGAAGGGAAGGGAAGGAAGGGAAGTGAAGGGAAGGAAGAAAGAAGGAAAACAAAAAAGACAGAGATAACATTTCTCTTGCTAGAAAATATCCATTCTGAAACCACTGACATCGTCATCATATATGCTAAAAAAAACTGTATAGAATTATTACAAATGGTTAAGATATTAGAAATACAGATATGTCACTGACAGGTAATGTTCTACCTTTAATAACAAATAAAATGTATGTCAAAATATTGGTTTAATAATTATTTCTTTATACTCATATTTTAGGCTGTCTTTGCTGTGCACATTGTGCACAACTGTAGCTCTCATTCAGGTCTTATAAATACAATGCTGAGATTCAGCTTGAGCCCATGGTCTCTGCTCCAGGCCTGGACAGACATAGATGTCTGGAGCTCAGGTATCTGGCAGCTGCTGCCGCTTGCTGCTCACAGGACACAGCGCTCCACCACGCCTCCACTATTCAGTTTCTCAAATCCATCAAAGAAGAATCGTTGGCTACCCATAACTCAAACAGCTTCTGACTTCTGTCCAAACGGCACTCCTCGCACGACCAGCTACGACCTGTCTTAAGGAGGAGAGGCTGCTCCTTGCTTCGGGCTCCCGGGCTGCCATCTGTGGTCTACCAGCTCCAGGGTGGGATTCTCTTGATGTAATTGCCTGACAGGGGAAGCTGCTTCACCCAGGGTAGCCAGGGCCAGAGCAAGGACAGGGGCAGAGAGGAGGCAGAGAGATTAGGTTTAGCCCCCAGCTGTGCCCCACCTGCCCACCCCGACACTCCCATGGGCATGTCTCACTGAAGCCCTTGGTGGCTACTGAGGCACCCAGGCTGACAGTCAGGCTAACCCTCCACTGCGCAGTCACAGAAGTATTCACAGCAGAGAGCCGTGTTCCAAGTCCTTGATAAAGCGGATGCTTTCTAGTACCTGCCCAAAGAAACCCAGCAGCCTTCCACAGCCCTTCCTGGCCTTAGAGCTCTCCTTCTCCCTGGGTAATTCATCTCAGTTCCACAGCAGCCAGCTTTGGCACTTGTCATTCTTCAGCGTCCTTGGCATTAATCGCACGGGACACTCATTTTTACTATTCACTGCACTTCTTACTGATGCCCTCCCTCTGATGCTTCTGCTAAACTGCAAGCTCTGTGAGAGCGAGAACCATAGCTCTCCTGCTGTACCTGCTCAGAGCCCTCCAGGGTTGCTTTGATCACCCAGCAGGGGCCAGAAAAGATGGATGATAATGAAGGATGTGCCGGTCTGGTTGGCAATAGAGAAAAGGCAGGATCAGCTGATGGTGTGCTAGAAACAGAGTGAAAATGGATCATATTCTTAGCTAGGTTTCTAAATGCATAGTGATCAGACCGAATAGCTAGATCCGTGAAGACACCTGGAGGCTAACGCGAGGTAGGGCAGCGACACCGCTCCACATTAGAACAGATCCATGGAGACGGTATACGCACTTCTGCAAATGCATTCAATGTTCAAAGTTAAATGGTCATTTGGCTGTATGTTGCATTAGAATAGTCACCAGTTAAATAAAATCCTAGGACCAAGTGGCATACAAAAAATGTTAAGCACCCATCTCATCAGCCTACTAGTAGCCACGAGTGTAAATACACGCTTGATGAGCTTGAAGCTTATAAAACTTAGGAACGAGGAATGTTTTTATGAAAACATTGAATATCATTGATATCAAGTTAGAACTAATGGGCGAAGAAAATGACCAATAAAGTGGGCCTTATAAATGCAGGAAGGTCACACCGCACACAGCACAGTGGCCACACGCCGGCCCACTGCAGCAGCGGCAGTCCTGGGGTGACCACGCCCGAGGTCCAAGGCCAGCAGAGGCTGGAGGCCAGGTCAGGTTGCAACCACTGCTTTTTGCTGTCACACACTTACAAACAAAGCAGGCCCACTAAATTTCAAAAGGTTCTGGGTGAATGAGTAAAAACATTAGTTTTGTGACAGTTGGTCTTTCCGTCAGGCTTCAGGTGACACCGCGAGAGACGCCCCTATGGCGGGGCTACAGCCCTGCTCATGAAGAGCTGTCTTGCTTCCTTTCTAAATTCAACTCATTTTCCTTGTTAAAAGTCATTTTTATTTGAAGGAACATCTGGAAAACTGTGAATGTTCAGAGCTGGGTTTTGGCTGACATTTTCTTAAAGTGGAGGAAGCCTGTTCCTTCAATGAAAATAACCCACGTTGTCAAAGACACAATTTGAGCTTCTCAGTAAAAATTACAAGTGGAAAAGTCGCTTCTGCAGGGGCCTCGCCGGCCTCTCCAAGCCTGGGAGATTCTCTGCCGTGCTCCTTGCCAACACCGGTGCCCGCACTCACAGAGCCACTGCTTACCACCAGGTAGGGAAACAGGCCAACATTCGGGAAACCTCGGTGAAGCAAAGAGCCAGAATTCTTCAGGCAAAAACGTTACAGTTATATAAAATTAAAAAAAATAAAGATGTAAAATAGACCAATAATTCCCAACTTACTATTTTATCCAATTTTTATGAATTATTACTTCTCAGGCTTAAGAATAGACTTAAAAAGATTTTATTCAATTATATGAAAAGGCTTAAAGAATATATGAAGATGAAAAATATTCCTATGCTTAATACTACATTTCTTGGTACTGTGGAAGCTACATTTTCATTTCAGGTGTTGTTTATTTAGGTTAACATTACTGAATTCACAAATAATGTTAATTTGTACATTTCATTTGTTCCCATTATATTTTATTCTATAGTGAATACAACTCACAGAAACAAAGACTATGAGAGGGCCAGCCAAATAACTCAGTGGATTAAAGCGCCTGCAAGCAGACGCAGGGGCTAGGGGTTTGATCCCCAGGCCTGCCATGCCAGCCCTGCCCCTGGGGCATGGCAGTTGAGACAGGGAGGCTGTGAACAGGTGGATCACTACCAGTCCAATCTAGTAGTGAGACCCTGAACACCCTGCAGACCGTTCCCTAAAAATACAAAGGAAAAAAAAAAAAGGCAAAACCATGGGAATCCTAGCAGAGATCTCTCTGGAGCAGCTCTGAGCTGCACCTCCGTGAGCCACCCACCCCTGCTGAGGCCTGTAGTCGGGGGTGAACCCGTGAAGTCTCAAAGGATAAGACAAGGCCGTAGCCAAGGAGCCCTAGCTCCACCCCCAGCCCGCTGGAGAGCACCGCGGCAGGCACCCAGCTAGGTCTCCTAGACAGCACGATGTCTCACTTGGAGAGGTCCGTAGGGAGCTCCTGCCCTTCGGGGGGCTGCCCTCCCTTGTTCTGATGACTGACTACGGCCGCACAGAAAAGGACTTGCTTTTATCCCCCAGAGAATTTCCAGTTCTGCTAGAGGGCTTTGGTCCTCCTGGAGC
Source organism: Capromys pilorides (assembly GCA_004027915.1). Classification (NCBI taxonomy): domain Eukaryota; kingdom Metazoa; phylum Chordata; class Mammalia; order Rodentia; family Capromyidae; genus Capromys; species Capromys pilorides. The sequence goes on from PVKN010008283.1 coordinate 22,763, forward strand.
CCTAAATTCACACCACTCGACTCTTTCATCCGAGCTTTAACGATACCCTCATTCGGGAGATTGTGGGCTTGATCCGTTTGCAACGAATAAGGGATAAAATTAATGCATTGCCCCAGTAATATTTTTATGTGGAGGAGTCCTACAACTTAGAGGATTATCGCGAAGGTGTGGAAGGAAAACCTTGCGGCTGTCTCGCTCCTCCTACGACTCCAGGGGCCTGGGTGGGAGACCTGGAGCGGAGCTTTCTGGAGTGGCGCACTTGGAACCTACAGACCAGGCCGGTCCTGAGTCGAAGCCACCTCAGAGGGCGAGCTCGGGGACCCCGGGGCAGCCTCACCCAGCGTCTGATTCCCAGCTTTGTGTTCAGGTGTACGAAAAGTCACAGAGGCTTTTGCTAGGTTCTCTCCGAAGGAGGCAGGAGGGTGTAACACACTGAAACCTCAGTGTTTACGTGGAAAAAGTCAGTCAAACTTCCCATAAGTTTGACAGCAATCCTAAATTTCATTTGACTTTATTTTGCACAAAGTTAAAGCCCTGAAAGGACCTTTCCTAAGTTATAAAGTATACATTTTAATAATGACAGAGAAAATACTAATCTTTCCTGCCCCCCTTTTTTCTTTGGTAGGAAGTACCCTAAGTACAGTCATAGGAAAAGCCCCCCCAAAAAGCCTATCTTAGGAAAAGGTACCCATGTGTACTGTGGGACCAATTGGTCCTTAGGAAAGTTGATGTTGAGCTGCTCTGTGAGAATAACCACGAGAATAGCCATTGTGAGAGACAGATGCTAAATGGAGGAAATTTAACGAGTAGCACTTGTTTTTGCTTCCTCCTGGAAAGTTCAATCTGCGACATTTCTTCTTTCCCCTAAGCCCTGACATGAGATGCACTGCCTCGGGAGCAGACCGTGGAGCAGGACGAAGGCTTTCTCCCCGTGGGTGGACGGCTGGTGGGTGTCCCGTATGCCAGCGGCGACTCATCTGTGGGCAGCACTAAGCCAGCAGCTTTCTTCTAGGGCATGAGTCACTGTGTTAGACATAGGTAGTGCCAGCTAAAGTAGACAGTGTGGGTACCCACTGCTCCTTCTATTGGGTGTTGGACAAATGTAGTGGGACCTACTGCAACGACACACACATTGCTTCTGCTAGAGAACTGAAGTGTTTAGAAGCTTAATGAAGCAGCTCAACAGCGGGCAGGACCCCCAGTCTGGAAACATCCGGGGTCTGTGCAAGAGGAGGGAGGAAACGAGGGTGTGAGCAGAGGCAGTCCACCTACAGTGAGGAGGAGAAGAGGCTGCCTCCCCGCCCCTCGCTCTTGCCACAGCCGCTGTCTTCTGCCACCTGGAGCCATTGCCCTGTGCCAAGCCTCCCTGCCTTGAAGCCACCTGATTATGGACTGAAACCTCCACAAACTCTTAGTGAAATGAACCTTTCTGTCCTTAGTTAGGGCTGCTGTGAGGATTTTGTCTCAGTAACATGAGAAAAGTAATGAAGATACCTACACAACCACAAGGTCAGGTCACACATTTGAGAGGGTTGTGCTTATCTGTGTCACTGTGTAGGGTTGTGCTTGTTACCAGGTTTGTGTCACCACAACTACAGATGGTAGCCACTGAAGCAACGGGTGTTTTACATACATGGACATGTTTTCAATGATGCTATGCTTAATAATTTCTATAGAGCCCAAGTGACTGAGAGGCAGCCAAAAAGACCCACGTCTAGAAATGCTGCCGATGAGATCGGATTGAAGTTTTAACTAACATTATACAGGCAAAACAGGGATTAAAAATACAGCCCACGCATCAAATGCACTTTTTGTCTGAGTCCAGTACTGCAGGCCACTGAGGTGACACCAAGAAGCAACGCTAAGTGATTCCAGGCAGCTTCTGTTGGCCTCCTGCAGCCCTGGAAGAAAGCGCTCCTAACCCAGCAGGGCGTGAGCCTGCTCAAGAGGTGGAGAAGCAAAATACACCACACAAGCGGAAATCTGCTTCCCCAGAAGGCCAAGATCGAGAGGAGAAGGTTTGACAATGAATACACGACCTACAGCTCCAGCAGTAGCAAGGCCTTAGCTGCGGCAGGCCCTCTTCTTGCAATTAATAGTTAACTCTCATAATAAACACCTAATGAAGTGAGGAGCACTGCTTTGGATCCTGAACGTCTAGACTTTTAAAGGAATTTCATCCTTCAAAGCTTACCATTCCTCTGGGTGCTTTCAGCATCCATAGAAATTATCCAAGAATCTAATATACATTTTTTCCTGTTTTGCTATTACAAACAAAGACAGTTCCTGGCATGTGCTTATAAACTGGAGGGCCGTTAGCTAGCTGCTGGCTGCAGCAGCAGGCAGCGACTGTAACCTCTATGCTTGAGATAGGGCAATAGTGGTTTATAAAAAGCCATGCTATGTATTGTTTAAATCTGAGAAAATTGACCTGAAAATATTAATTATAACAGTAGCATCAGTTGTCAAATCGCTAAACACATTCAAACAAATTTTGTCATTAACTGATAATTTATGATGTCTAGAATAAATCTGCCAAAGTGAAAGGCAGTTCTTTTAACGTTTGACAAAATGAATTTTTAGGCACTGTTTTAGCCTAGTTTACCCTTCT
>PVKN010008284.1:9410-25414 GCA_004027915.1 Capromys pilorides
CGAGATGGTTCAGTGGTCTAAAGCGCCTGCTTAGGAGGGCTCAGGCAACTGCGGGGACTGCAGTTCGATCCCCGGCACCACATGCTGCGCCAGCGCCACCACCAGGGCAGGCTGAGCCAGCCACAAAATGAATAAAGAAAGAAAGAAACAAACACAACAAGCAAACAAATAAATAAATAAATAAAATTTAAAAAAAAAAAAAAAAATTACTATAAACCAGGCATGGTGGCGTATGCCTGTAATCCCAGCACCTGGTAGGCTGAGGCAGGAGAATCGGCGTGAGTTCAAGACTAGCCTGGGCTACCAAAGTGAGTTCAAGGTCAGTCTGAACTGCACAGTGAGACCCTGCCTGAAAAAGAAAAAAAAAAGCAAAAACAAATTACTATAGTAGGCCAGCCAAATAGCTCAGCCAACGAAAGTGCCTACTTAGGCAGCGGTCAGGGTTCATTCCCCAGTGTGCTGTGCTGGCCCCGACCTCAGCATGCGCTGAGAAGGCGATTGAGACCGGGTGTGGTGGTGCGCGTGTGTAATTCCAGCACTTGGGAGGCTGAAAATAGGATTATGAGTCCAATCTACATGCTGAGACCCTGTACTAAATACATGAAAAACAAAAAAATTACTATAGTGAAAGATACATTGCCACTGATCCCCCTCAAAACACTTCCCCTGTGTTTGAACACACCTATTCCGTTATTCTTGCCACCTTTTTTTTTTTTCCAGGTACCAAATTTCTTTATTTGAAGGAATTAAAGAACTTTAGATGTTCTGGTACAGTTTATAGAAAAGGTTAAGGTAGCCCCAACATGCATATGCTGTCTTGGTGACATTAGCTCTCATTGTCACTGTCCCCAGCTTGTCAAAGAGGTACTCCCCTATGCCATACTGGGGGGCCCCCACCTTGTCCAGGTTGGTCACGTGGTCACCCAGCTCTCTGATGTCCTTCACCTGCTCGTCCAGGTAGTGTGTCTCCATGAAGTCACACAGGTGGGGGTTATTCTTTTCTTTCTTCTTTTTTAAAACTGTATTTATTTATAGTATGGACGCCTCAGCCTGCCCTGGGGGTGGGCTGCGCAGCAGGTGAGGCTGCGGATGGAACCTTGGTCCCTGCGGTTGGCTAAGCTGGCCTGAGCAGGCGCTTTAGACCGCCGAGCCATCTCGCCGGCCGGGGGGGTCGTTCTTCGCAGTGGCCAGCCTGTGCGGCTCCACGAGGGACAGGTTCACGCTCTTCTCCAAGGGCAGCACGCGCTCCATCGCGTTCAGCCCGTTCTCCCGGTCATCGCGGTCTAGTTTCTTGGTCTGGCTCTGCAGCTTCATCAGCTTCTGAGGCGCAGAGCGCCAGGGTGACGTGGCGGTGGCAGGAGAGGCTGGACTGCTGCAGCGGTGCTGGCGGGCGAGGGCTATGGGGGGCGGGGGGCGAGGGGGCGAGGGAGGCCGGAGGAGGATGGAGAGCGGGAGGACGGTGGCGGGAGAGCCCGGCTCGGTTCAAGCACTGTTGAAGCAGGAGACCGAGGCGACGCACAGCAGAGAACCGATTCTTGCCATTTTCTAAAGCAGTTCTCAGAAGTTCTTTTTCATGTCAGTAGTGGTACACTGTTGTGACGTCTTTGCTGTCTTGAATTGATTCAAAATATAGATCTTTCTTTGTAAACGTATTTAGTACAGGATCTACAGGGTCTCACTACACAGATGGGACTCACAGCGATCCTCCTGTTTTCAGCCTCCCAAGTGCTGGGATCACAGATGCACATCAGCGGTCCCCTCAGTGCGCCACAGTATGCGGGAGGGCGGGGTTGGGGGTGAGGGTGGGCATCAAATCCTGGTCCCTCTGCCTACCTAAGCAGGTCCTTTAGCCAGCTGAGCTATCTGGCCAGCCTTCAACACACTGATCTTTCATGGACAGGTCATTTTTTTTTAAGGTTTTTTTTTTTTGTCTGTGTGCAGGGCCTCACTGCGCAGCCCAGACTCCTAGTGATCCTCCTGATTTCTGCTTCCCTAGTGCTGGGATTACAGGCGTGCACCACTGCACGCAGTGCCAGGGACCGAACCCTGGCCCCTGCACTTACCTAAGCAAGCGCTTAGTCTGCTGAGCTATACCACTGGCCCTAGGTCGGTCTGTCTGTCTGTCTTTCTTTCTTTCTTTTTGTGGAATGGGGGATTGAACTCAGGACCTTGCACTTGCCAGGCAGGCACTTAGGCCCCTGGCCTCTAGGTCTGTCTTTTTCTTTTTTTATGGCCGGCTCAGCCTGCCCTCGGGATGCGGATGGCGTAGCATGTGGTGCTGGGGATCAAACCGCAGTCCCTGTGGTTGCATAAGTTTGCCTGGGATCGAACCTCAGTTCCTGCAGTTGCCTAAGCTTGCCTAAGCAGGTGCTTTAGGCCACTGAGCCATCTCGCCAGCCCTAGGTCTGTCTTTTTCTAAAAAAAATCTTTTATTTATTTATGTATTTGGTACAGGGTCTCACTACACAGTTCAGACTCATAGTGACCCTTCTGTCCCAGCTTCCCCAGCACTGAGATTACAGGTGTGCACCACCATGCCTGGTTTCAGTACCAGCCAGGTGCACCCAGGATTCTCGGGCCCACATGGCATACAATGCAGGGAATCAAACCTGGACCCTTGTGCTTGCCAGGCAGGTGCTTAGACCATTGAACTATCTCCCCAGCCCCTCTGTCTGGGTTTTAAAAAGGTATCTGCAAAGCCAGGCACATGGTGTACACCTGTAATCGCAGCAGTCTGGGAGGCTGAGGCAGGAGGATCACACGCTCAAGGCCAGCTTGGGCAACTTATACTCAGCAAAATCCTATTCCCCGTGCCCCCCCCCCCCCAAAAAAAAAGAAACTGGAAAACCTCTGGATGTAGCTTAGTGAAAAGGTCCTGGTTTCAACTTCCACTATCACACAAACACCAAAAAAGGCTCAACACTTACTGCAGGATTCTTAGGAGTCATGCCGAGTCCAGGCGGTGGCTGCGCGGTAGCTGAATGATACAGTAGCTGCTCAGCATACAGACACCCTTGCTCGCTTCCCGACTCCCCCCAAAGACAGAAAAACGGAGACTCGCCCCAGTGCCCTAGGCTAGAGCCCTCGTGCGTGGCAGAGGACTCTACTGTGGAGACATTCTAGGGACACCCGAGGCGGCACCCTGCCCCACAGCATGGCTGGGGGTAGGCAGAGAGGCTGTCTGAGGGAGGTGCGACCATTACAACTCGGTCAGAACCCCATCTTGGCACTGTCCCCCAGGAAGTGCCCTGGGAGCAAGGAGAACACAGAGCAGGGAGAGCGGCAGTCACAGGTGTGTCAGCCCGATGCCACCAGCCCCTCCAGGGGTGAGCATCAGGCGGGCCCCCAAAACAACCACGCTGGGAGCACAGGATGGGTGACACCCATGGGCCAGGACTGTGGGGCTATGCCTGGCACCACTCCGCCCAACACCGCCATGCACCTGTGTGCCCAGGACCTAGTTCACTGCGCATCCAGGGTACCCGGGGAGGGCAGGATGGCCTGTGCCCAGGTGCCCCCTATGGGGGCCGGTCAGAGCTGATCCCACCCAGTGAGCACGATGGGCACAGCCACACCCGAAGTTCCCAGGAGACAAACTTTATTCAGGTAGCTCAGAGATGAGCACACAGTGCCCATCGGCCTGCGGAGTTACCCTCCACTGGAGGTGACGTCACTGGGACTCCCCCACATCCCCTCCCCCACACAGCTGCAGGCTCCTTTACGGTGGCTTTGTGGGGGGGAATGTGTTCCACCCACCCCACCTCCTTCCTCGGTCCTCACCAGCCAGGCTGCAGGGACACTTGTGACCTCCTTGGTTGTGACATGAGGGACCAAGTCACCTGGGCTGGAAACCAGTGCCCAGGTGGGGTAATCAGGTGTGGGCAGAAAGAAGCCTCCTCTGGTCACCGTGACTCCCCTGGGGAGCAGCCGGGAGGCAGCCTTCTCCGTCTCCCTGGGGCCATGCCCGCTTTCCGGCTCTCCAGGACAGGACACCAGCAGGGCCACGCCTCCTCTATCCTCTGTCCTCAGGGCCAGGCCCAAGCCAGGGCCCCCTGCTGTCCGGCAGGAAGCCTTCTCCTCTCAGGAGCCTCCCCCGGTCCTGGGCAGCTTCACCGCTGCCACGCCCTCGATCTGCCAGCGACACATGGGGCACTTTGCTGTGTCCTCGAAGACGCGCCAGGCGCAGGCGCTGCAGAAGTGTGGGTGGCCGCAGGGGACGAAGCGGGTGTCGGCAGCACGGTGGAAGCAGATGACGCAGGCCTCCTCCTGTGGGTCTAGGAAGGAAGGAGACAAGGACGGCTAAGACCCGGGGCTGCCTGACCCTAGTACCCCAAGACAGAGAAGCACAGGGTACTCTGGGAGAACCCAGCCACTCTGTCAGTGAGGGACAGAACCTGGGAAGAAGCCACAAGGGACATGCGGGGCTCCTGTCTCAGTAAGGTTGGCTTTCCATGGTTTCAGCTGTCATAGAAGTAGCGCATGGAAAATTTCAGGAAAAAAAAAAAAATCACAGTTTTCAAACAATTGCTTCCATAAGACACAGTCACAATTATCCTATTAGTTATTGTTAGGGCCAGCGAGATAGCTTAGTGGACTAAGTGCCTACTTAGGCTAGCGCAGGGACTGGGGTTCCATCCCCGGCACCACATGCTGGGCTGGGCCTGCCCCCAGCGCACTGAGCCTGCAGGCGAGAGCAGGCGTGGTGGCGCACGTCTGTAATCCCAGTGCTGGGGAGGCTGAAAACAGGAGGCTCACCATGAGTCCACGCTGCGTAGTGAGACCCTGCACCACACACATTAAAAAAAAGTTATTGTTTTGTTCATATGCCCAATTTATAAACTAGAAAACCCCATAGTATATGAGACAATCCAACTTCAGGTGTTGGTTGGGCTCCTCGGAATATATCCTTTGAAAATAAAGCGGAAGATCATATTAAAAATCTAAATATATACATAAAATACAGCTATTTCTTTTGCTTTCTTTTTTTTTTTTTTTTTTCAGAACTGGGGATCAAACTCAGGACCTTGTACCCACCAGGCAGGCTCCTGTGCCCCTGAACTATCTCCCTGGCCCCCATATATATAAAATAAAACTAGAATTTGGTTAAAACTGATGTGAGGCCCAAACTTCCCCATATGCACAGCAACACTAAGGAACGCTCAGAGGAAATCCACCCTGGAATGGGCGATCATCAGACACTCCTCCTGTATCCCTTAGTCTTATTTGGCAAAGCATCCAAACAAACAGGGAGCTGGGGATGGTGTCGACACCTGGAATCCCAGCACTGGGGAGGCTGAGGCAGGAGGACTCGTGCAAGCTGGAGGCCAGCCTGAACTGCGGAGCGAGACCCTGTCTCGAAACACCATAAATAAATAAATAAATAAATAAATCGATCGATAGATAGATAGATAAATAAATAGATAAATAAATAAATAAGAGGCTGTTGAGATGGCTCAGGGGTCTAAAGCGCCTGCTTAGGAAAGCTTAGGCAACTGCAGAGACTGCAGTTTGATCTCCAGCACCATATGCTGCACCAGCCTCCCCCCACCCCACCCCCGCAGGCTGAGCGGCCATAATAAACAAACAAACAAACAAATAAATAAGATGAATGTGGATCTCTTTCCTAAAACAAATGAACACAAAGATGCTAGCTTTGTTTTTCCAGTGCTGGGATTGAGCCCATGATGCTCACCCTGAGCTATAATCTCCTCACTTTTTCTTTCCTGTCTTTTTGAGGCAGGGTCTCCCTATGCAGTTCAGGCTGGCCTGGAGCTCACTTGTGGCGTCCAACTTGCCCTCATCCTCCTGCCTCAGCCTCCCGAATGCTGGGATTACAGGAGTGTGCCACCACACTCCCCACCCCCATTTAAAAAAAATTTTTTTTTGATTTAGGGGCCCCCTAAGTTGCCCGGACTTTGCTCAGACTCGTAGTCCTCCTGCCTCAGCCTCCCAAGTGCTGGCACTAGCGGCATATGCCACATGTCCTGCTGTGAGCAAGCGGTTGGATTTGTAAGGTGACTGATATCACAGGAGGCAAACTGGCTTTTAGGTTTCTAGGGAGCATAACCAAACCCTGCTCAAAGCCTGAGACACTTGCTGCCGGTGGAGCAGAGACCTGAACCCCACTCCCACTGCTGGCGCTCGGGGACCCACTCACCTTTGGGGTCCGGCTGCTCTTCCTCGCTGGGGATGTCCAGGCTGTCCGAGGCGCACGGGCAGGCTCCGGAGTCTGAGACAGAGTGGGACTCAGGGTCCAGGCCAGCGTGGGGGGGTGCACCCTTCCTCCCCATCGGGCCATGCTGAGGGACGGGGGGCTTCCGGGCCTGTCCTGGCCCAGCTGAGCATCAACAGGGCTGCACTTCTTCCTCCCAACCCACTTCCCTCAAACCCCTCCAATCCGCTCACCTCCTCTCCGCATTCCCACACACCGCTGACGGCAGTGCGCAGAGGCCTGCCCGCAGGGGGGAGGGGGGAAGCTAACCCAGCCCCCACCCAGCCGACCCGCGCTCCAGGGCTAAGGCCCCAAAGTTACGGTGAAGTACTTTATTTTACAAGCAAATTCACCTGGGATGGGATGGGATGGCCCAGGAGCATGGGAAAATGTCAGTGTTCCTTTCCATGGGTACTCCTGTCTCTCCACACTCCTGGAAACCCATCCTCCTTTGGCCTGGCTAGCCTGTGCACCCTGCCTGGGAATCCCCAGCCCTCCTCATGCTTAAATTTCCTTTGCTGGACACCTTCAGCTGTGGTAAACTCTTACTTAGACGTCAAAGCCCTACCCAAATGATTCCTCCTTCGTGAAACGTGATCAACCTTTACCCAGAGGCTTGAAATGCCCGTCCCACCTATTCTCTTGTCATCCCTTTGGGATAGGCTGCCCTCCCTATAACTGGGGTTTGCTCCTCTTGAGGCTTGGCCCTGGGCATGGCCTGATGAAGAGCTGACTACAAACGCGCGGGCGGCTCTGCCTCTGCCTCCCTCCCCGGCCTCACCCAGCAACTCGATGGCCTTGGTGGTCCCGTACACATCCATCACGGCCCAGAGCGGAGAGCCCAGCAGCACGTCCTTGCGCAGCAGCAGCGGGCGCCCCGCGTTGACCTTGGCAAAGAGCCAGCCGCGGCGGTTCACCCAGAAGCAGACCACGCTGCCGGCGCGCACGCAGCTCTCCGGCAGCACGGCCGCCCACGTCGGGCTCTGCGCCTCCAGGTCCGGGCACACGAAGGGCGGCAGGCCGGGCGCCGGCACCTGCGCGGGGTCCAGGCGCGTGAAGCCCACGCGGAGGCCGCCGCGCCAGCCGGGCTCGTGGCGCAGCACACGCAGGGCCACGCGCTCCCCAGGCCGCACTGGCCGCTGGCTGAAGACGATGCCGTCGCGGAACGAGGCGCCCCTGCGCGCCGTGCGCCCCAGCTCGTCCACGTGCACCTGCGCGCCCTGGGCCACCTCGTGGAAGCGCAGCGCCTCTCTGCGGACCTGCGCATCTGCTGGACAGGGTGAGGACAGGGCACCGTCGGTGTGGGCCGGCTCTCTAGGGGCCCGAGCACCCCCGGAGCCTGACCTGACACCTCTGGGGGCCCGTTCACCCGCGGTGGCCCGTGTGGGTGCCATTTCCCCCTCGGCCTCTAGGACCCCACTTCCCACTGGGAGCCAGTGGCACTTGTGAAGGCCTCGCCCCGTCGCATGACCTCCTAGTCCTGGCAAGGAAAGAGACTCAGCAGCTCCCAGGGGTGCTGCCGGGCAGGGGTAGAGAAGGGCCTGAGATCAGTGCCAGGCACCATGTGGGCCCTGCCAGGGCCATCCGATCACACAAGTGTGGCCGGGGCCTCTGGGGCCAGGGTCCTGGAGCCCCCCTGCTCAGCCCTGTGTGGCGTCCGTCCTGGCCAACGGCTCTGGCCCCTTCGTGGTGTCTGGGCAACCAGGCCTAGCGGACCGAGGTGGCACCCGTGCTGCACAGGGCAGACGGGGAGGCCCATTCACTGCCTTCTGCCTCTGAGGGCAGCCTGTGGAGGAGGGAGCTTTGCAGGAGTGGCTGGGCGGGTGCCCGTGTCCCTTGGCGACACAAGGAAGCCCTGGGACCTCAAAGAAGCTGCTTTGACCCGGGTGGAACCTGACGGACTGCAGTGCTCTCTGGTCCCTTCAGTGAGAGGAGGGGACACAGTGATCCGCCTCCTCCCAGCTGCACACCTGGGTGGCAGCCCTACCTGAGGCCCCTCCCTAGCCACGGCTCCTTCCGGCCCAGATTCTCCACATACGCTGTCCTAGACAGCAGCGCCGGCTGCTCGTTGCGCAAGGCCCAGGTGGAACTGGGCTCACCCTGGAGCGCAGCACAGGCCTGCAGGCTGCACGCGCCGCGGGCCCTTTCCTCCGCTCTGCACCGGGCTCCGCGCCTGACCTGGGGGCAGGGTCACGAGCGGTGCGAAGGGCGTGGGCACCCACCTCTGCTTAGCTCCTCCCATGCTCTGACCTGGCTGCCCGGACCTGGGGCACCCGCTCCTGTTCCCTCGCTCCTGGGCGCTTGGTGCAGCGCCCTCAAACACTTTACAGCCTCTCAGGGAAGCGCCTGGAGCTGGGGAGGCTGTGCAGGACAGGCTGTTCTCCTGGCCAGAAGGGGGACCCAGCTCTTCGTCCCCCCAACCCCTGTGCTCTGCTTCCTTTATGGCCCTGTCACTGCTCCACCTGTAATCCAAACATAGCTGGCACCGCAGGCTAGCCCTGGGTATGGCCATGCTGGGGTGTGAGTCTCAGATGCCCACTGGAGGGTGAGGATGCACTGTCTTGGGGGTTCCAAACCTCAGGGCATCAAAGACCACCCAGTGCCCTCTCTTAAAGAACACTATGGGTCAGCACCATCCCAACCTGCAGGAGAGGAAAATGACCTGGGGACAGGACGACTTCCCCAAGATCCTGCAGCCCAACTTGGCCCGGCCAGGACCCCTTGCCTTCCGCCTGACCCCTACCTCTGCCCTGCTGCCCGGCCTGGCTGCTTCTCTGTCTGCCAGGATCGGAGACTGAGATGGGCTGGTGGTCTTTGTGTCACTGCACCCGTCCTCACCCGAGTCTCTGCTGAACCCCTGGCAGGACAGGAAGCTCACGACCTCACCAGGGGCTGAGCACGCCGGAAGCCCTTCCTGAGCGACGTCAACAGTCACAGGGCCCCCACTACCTTCCAGTACCGCATGGTGACCCGAACCCTGTCCCCTCTGCCTCCCTGGCCTCAGAACCCAGCTCTGGGAAACAGGAAGTGTCCTCACCGGCCTCTGAGCAGAGGTGGGCACCCATCAGCCCACGGTCCTTGGGCACAGCTCCCCTGCCTGGCAGGAACTGTCGGGGAAGGCCAGGGCTGAGCTCCCTGAAGCTCCAATGGGTCTCGTTTTTATGGGTGGAGAGCGTATCACAGGGTTGATGATTAATTAGACACTGCTGTCGCACAGTACAATATCCAGGGAATTTCCTGGTGGCTTCTCCTGGCTCGGGGCAGACCTGCTGCAGCTGGCTGCCTGAGAAAAGGAAACGGGAAAGGGCCCTGAGCAGGGCGGGTGTCGAGGGGCCTTGCCTCACTTCTTTTTTTTTGGCAGGACCAGGGTTCGAACTCATGACCTTGCACTTGCGAGGCAGGCACGGAACTATCTCCCTGGCCCCCCTGCCTCACTTCTGACCCAGTGCAGCCTGGCCGTGCATTATTGCCCAGGGCAGGTTAATAAATACCTGTGTTCCGGGGTCTGATTCTCTGAGCTTGGGCTAGGGCGAGGACCTTCAGAGTTTCAACAAGTATCCCTAGTCAGGTGTGCTGTATCAGGGATGGAACCCAGGACCTTGCACTTGCCAGGCAGGCGCTTATGCCACTGAGCTACCTCCCTGGCCAAAGATGCTGTATTTGAAGGTAGCATGCCTAGAGCCCCCTCAGTCTGTCACAGTTCCCAGGAAGCGCATGTGGTGGGGACCTGCCTGAGCCCTGTCCTCTGGATGGTGGCCTGTGGAGGCTCTGGTTCCTCACACTGCCTGCCCCCTCTGAGGTCCTGCAGGTGGACGCCAGGCCCACCCCACCCTGCCTGCTGGCTTTGGTGAGCTACATAGCCATGGCTCACCCGGTGATTTTCCAGATGGGCTGGATCAAAGCTCCAATTGATTGCTAAGATACCACGTACAGCCGGTAAGGAGGTGGCCGATGAGCCAGGTGCCCCTGGCTCCAGCGCTGTGAGCGACTCCTGGCAACCAGGCTGTGGCAGAGTCCCAGAGAGAGGAACAGATCTGTGACCCCAGCACCGACTCTGCCAGCTCCTGGGGCAGAAACTGAGGGGGTGCCTGAGAGAGGAGGTCGAGGGTGGCAGGAGCAAAGCCAGCATGTTGGGTGTGAAGAGGCCCCCAGCCCACCTCATCCTGGCTCACCGTTGGGGGCACCAAGGTCCAGGAAGGACAGGGAAACACGGGACATAGACCCTGGCCCTTCATCTCCCACCCCAATGGTTCACCAGAGTGGCCCCGCATTGTCGCCTTGATCTGTGTCCTAAGACCTCAGCCTGGGGGTTGAGGGCCAGGTCACTCACAGCCCTGAGCCATTCTGGAACCTTGGCCCCCAGGTGTGCGTGCAGGACCCCTTGTTAGGAGCGCCACAGTCCCCAGGGCGGGAGCCTCCCATCAGCCTGCTCTTAACAAGACCCCAGAGACTCGCGTGCTTATTGCCTGTGGAAGGCACCAGATCAGGGCAAGCCCTTTCCCTGCACAAAGAGACTTAGTTTCCCTAAGAAGCCCAGGGCAGAGGATCCCCGGTTTCAAAGGCCTGACCTCCAACAGTGCTTCTTGATATGGCTGATCCTAGAAAGTAGAGTGGAGGGGGGCCGGGGCGATAGCTCCTGGCACAAGTGTCTGCCTGGCAAGTACAAGGTTGTGAGTTTGAACCGTGGTCCCGCCAAAAAAAAAAAAGGAAAAGAAAGTAGCATGGAGCTATTTATCCCTTTAAGGAAAAGAAAACGAAACAATTTATGAAACAGCAGCTCACTAAGAAGTTGCTTCCACTTGCAATCCTCCGGCTTCAGCCACACTTGGCCAACTTTTGTTTTGTTTGTTTTTGTCTTTTTGAGGCAGGGTCTCACTAGGCAGTTCAGCCCGGCCTTGAGCTCACTTTGCAGCGCAGGCTGGTCTCGAACTCAAAATGATCCTCTTGCCCCAGCCTTCCAAGTGCTGGGATTCGGACCCTGTCCGACCCGGGTCTCCGTTTCCGAAGGTTCCCAGGTTAGGTAAATCTGGCATTCATTAAAGAAATGTGCGCTGAAGTCCCCCCTTGTTAATGCGCCCCTTGTGAGCGGGGCTCGCAGAGCGCGAGGAAACGGCACCTCGCAAAGTCCCGTCCTGTGCTACCTTGACAATCCCTGCAGCCACTTCAGACAAGTCCATTCGCTCGGACAACGCCGTGTCCGGGAGGGGAAACAGGTGCAGAGAGGCGATCAACTGGTGCGGGATCGGCTCTGGCCCGAACGCTGCGGCAGCGCGCTGCACCCGGTCCTTGGCTCAGGTCTCCCCCTTGGCCTGGGCGTACCCTAGGGCGGCGCCTTACAGGTGGTCACTGAGGGAACGCCCGAGCGCCTCCTGCACCTTCCGCTCCCGTGCCATGCGGCGCCGTGCGGGGCCTTTCGGTGCCATTTGCCAGGCAACGCCGGCCCAGTGCGACCCTGCAGCCTCGGAGCTGGAGCAGCGCTTGGGCGGCCCCTGCTGGGCATGATCGGTACTGCAGGGTGTGCTGCATTCCCCCTAAGCCCCGAAAGCTGCCAGGTGGCTGGCCCGGGGCTGAGGCTTCTAAAGCCCTCTCCCTGCCTGGTCGTGTTGTCTTCTCCTGGGCACCCTGCAGTGGCAGCCAGCTCTCAGTCTGCTCAGGTCCTACCATGACAACGCTCTTCATGCAGGTCACCAGAGAAGAAGTCCGGGTGCTCTGGGAGCTACCAGGGTTCACACCAGCCTGTGACACCCAACAGCCTGGGCCGGTGACCCCCACCCTCAGGGCCCTGGGACTCCAATCCCACTGCATTGGAGGCACCCATCTGTGCTCCTGCTGAAATCGTTGAGGACAGGTGGGGCCAGGTGGGAGGTAAAGAGGTGGGGGTACCGTGGGAGTGGGGTTGTGGCGCCCGGAAAGGCACTCCTGAGCACCAGGACCGCGGGCACAGCATACGGCCAGAGAGAACCTGGCGAGGCCAAAAAGGCCAATGCGCCTTTTTAAAGGTTCACCTGACGGCCAGACAGGTGAAGTGACACACGCCTGTAAGCCCCGTGCTCAGGAGGCTGAGGCAGGAGGATCACTGAGTTGAAGGCCAGCCTGAACGACACAGCAAAACCCTATCTCAAGACAACAACAACGTTTTCGGGAGGACGCACAAGGGTTAACTGCAAATGCCAGGCTCTGTCGTACAAGAGACATGAGCCTCCATGAGTTTCCCTATCTGGAGGGGTACAAATCCCTGTGGACAGCTGCAGCTTCGCCAGCGACAATGTGCGAGTGTCTACGATGGGTCAGAGGTCTGGTGCCCAGCCAGCCCCGCGCCCACTCCCGTGGTGCTCGGCTACAGCGTGTGGCATTTACACACAGTGGAACAGTGCTCAGCCAAAGAAAGATCAATTCAAGTGGTTTGTACAGCGGATCTGACTTCAGCCCATAACGTGGAGTGAGCCACGTCCGGCGCACAAGCTTAAACACTGCATGGCTGCTCCGACATGAGAAACACGGCCGTCCCTTTCTGTCCTGCGAGGGGACAGCCACATCTTTCCTGTGTGTATTCCACAGAAGAGTAAAATAAAAGATAGGTAAGAAGGAGATAGATCCGTGGCAGGTGGGCCGGAAGCCAAGAGACAGAGGGAGGTGCGGGGAAGGCAAGAAGCAGGGAGTCTGTGGGCCGGCGAGATGGTTCAGTGGTCTAAAGCGCCTGCTTAGGAAAGCTCAGGCAACTGCAGGGACTGTGGTTCCATCCCCGGCACCACATGCTGCGCCAGCCCCCACCACCAGGGCAGGCTGAGCCAGCCACAAAATAAATAAAATAAAGAAACAAACAAACACAACAAGCAAACAAATAAATAAATAAAAATTAAAAAAAAAAAAAAAAAAAAAAAGCAGGGAGTCTGGACTAGGGACCCGCTCCCGGGGAAGGATGCTGTCGTCAGGCGCTGAGAAACAGAAGGAAAGCTCGCGCACACACCCGGGCACAACGGCTGGGAGGCGCCCCAAGGAACCCTGCAGGTGCTGGGAACATCCTCCACCTCAGTCCTCCACCTCGGCAGGGGTGCGGCTCGGGGCGCTCCGAGGTGACAACTGCGGGGCTTCCAGAGGACGTGCCAGCACCGCCCCCTGCTGGAGAGAAGCGGCACTGACCCGAAGGGAGGCGCTCCTGGGGTCGCTTGCCACAGCGCTCCCCGCTGAGCACCCTAACATCCCGGGGGCTCCGGGGTCCTCTGCGTCAGCAGCTGCCCAGCCCCTGTCTTGGGGTCGGAGGAGGGAGGCCCAGGAAGGTCACGACGACACTTCCACCCTGCCTCCCCCCATCAGGACCAATTCCTGGGTGCTGACCCACCGGGCACCTCCACTGACCCGCATCCCTGTCCCTCCACAGGCCGCACTTGCCTGGCCACCCAGTCGTGCGTGGCTGTGCTGGTGGCGGCTGAGCTCGGAGCACGCAAGGAGCACGGGAACAGACAGCAGGAGAGTCGGCGGGCGCGTGTACGCTTAGGCAGCATGGCGCGGGCCCTTCCGACATTTTGTTTTTCTGAGGCAGGATCTCTCTATGTCGCCCAGGCTGGCCCTGGACTCCTCGTGAGCCCCTGCCGCGCCTCCCTAGTGCAGGCCTGCAGGCGTGTGCCACAGGTCCAGGCACCTGAAACTGGAGACTTCTAGGGCTGGACGTGGGTTATGCCCCAAGGCTCCATGCTCTGGACGCCTGGACCCAAATGTGGTGGCCGCGAGGTTCTGGGACCTTTAGGGACAGGCCCCAGAGGGAGGTGGTTAGGTGACTGAGGGCATGGAGTTGGAAGAGACTAATGTTTTTTGCATGGAACCCATTTCTTTTTTTCTCTTTCATTTTTTTTTTTTTTTTTTTTGTGGGACCAGGGTTCGAACTCATGACTTTACACTTTCCAGGCAGGCACTTGTGCCAAGGAGCTATCTCCCAGCCCCCACCACTTTTCTTTTTTTTCTTTTTTTTTTTGTCCTTTTGAGACAGGGTCTCGCTATGCAGTTCAGGCTGGCCTTGAGCTCACTTTTGTAGCCCAGACTGGTCTCGAACTCGCACTGATCCTCCTGCCTCAGCCTCCCAACTGCTGGGATTACAGGCGTGCACCATCGCACCCAGCTCCCAGGTTCATTTCTGAGAGAGTTGGTTATCATAAAGAGATTACCCTAGCCCTCAACCTTTCTAGCTTCTTGCCTCACCATATGAGCTAAACAAACTTTTTTTCTTCAAGTACCTAGCCTGTGATACTCTGGTATAGAGACACATGCTAATATTGAAGTATTATTAATACTGAAATATATTAGTACTGATTTTTTTTTTTTTTCGTCTTTTTGAGACAGGGTCACACTATGCAGTTCAGACTGGCCTTGAGCTCACTTTTGTAGCCCAGGCTGGTCTCGAACTCACATCGATCATCCTGCCTCAGCCTCCCAAGTGCTGGGATTACAGCCATGTGCCATCACACCTGGCTAGTACTGAATATTAATACTGATTTTTAACTGAAAATTGAGAATTATGCAAGGTGTGAGTTCATGGATCTGAGGCCAACCTGGACAACATACTGAGAACTCGTTAAAAAAACAAAAAAAAAAGGAACTTGGGATCATAAGACAAACTGAAAGAGATATAAAATCACCATGTAGGGGGCGCCTGCTTAGGAAAGCTTAGGCAACCGCAGGGACCACTGTTCGATCCCCCCCTCCCCAACTACATGCTGTGCCAGCCCCACCCCTAGGGCAGGTTGAGCAGGCCATACAAAAAAAAAAGAATACTTGAAAATCACCACGTTAAAAGGGTTAATATATAGTGAAAGGACAGGATGATAAAGGACAGTTTTTAAAAATAATCAAGAGGGGCTGAGGAGATAGCTCTGTGGCACTAGTGCCTGCCTGGCAAGTGCAAGGTCATGAGTTTGAACCCTGGTCCTGCAAAAAAATAAAAAATAAAAATAAAAAACAATCAAGAGAATGAAAAATATAATCATTGAATTTTTAAACAATTTGAATTGAGAATATTACTGGAAAACAGGTCCAAAGAATTCCTCAGGAGGTAGCCTTCTGCCAAAGAGTTAGAATATTTGAAAGGAAGGGTAAGAGACATGGGTAATAAAATGAGAAAACTGTGTGTCAAGCGAAGAAGAGTTCCAAGAGAAAAACTCAAATGGAATGGAAGAAAGATAATATTTGTGGGCCGGCGAGATGGTTCAGTAGTCTAAAGCGCCTGCTTAGGAAAGCTCAGGCAACTGCAGGGACCGCGGTTCGATCGCTGGCACCACATGCTGTGCCAGCCCCACCACCAGGGCAGGCTGAACCAGCCACAAAATAAATAAACAAACAAGCAAATAAAAAAAATTTTAAAAATAAAAAAGATAATATTTGTAATATTTGAAAGGACAGTGAATGGAATTTTTTTAGCATGGGAAACAGACATTAATTTTCAGATCAAAAAGTCATGTATAGTTGTGGGCAAAATGAATGCAAATAAATGCATTCATAGACACTGCAGCACACCAAAAAGAAATCTTAAAACATAATCAGAGAGGAAATATGAGATGGGCATGGTGGCACATGCCTATAATCCCAGCACTCGGGAGGCTGAGGCAGGAGGATCAGTGCGAGTCCAAGACCAGTCTTGGCTACAAAAGTGAGCTCAAGGCCAGCCTGAACTGCATAGCGAGACCCTGTCCCAAAAAGACAAAAAAAAAGGAAAGAAGTATGATTCATTTAAAAAGGAGATAGCTCAGTAGAATAAGCACTTGCCTGGCAAGTGCTCCCAGGTACCACAAGAAGAAGAAGAAGG
>PVKN010008285.1:0-13931 GCA_004027915.1 Capromys pilorides
ACGGCGGTGTTGCAATGTTCCCTGAAAAGACACAGAATGGCAAGCTGTATCTAAGTAAGCATAACAAACACGCAAGACCATGAAAAACGTGGATAAGAAGGAACAAGGACAACCCAAAGCAGCCACTGTGTTGCTGAAGCCAGGATGCAAAAGGTCTCCTTTTAAAGGCTCTGCATTGTTCTTGTGAAAGTCCAGATAAAAATATATTTTAAAATAGTAAGTTGATCCATTTGTAGCACTGAGTGCCTTGGGAACCACACCCCTGTCCAACAATCCTTGCTGCCCCAGTGGGAAAACAGGCTGAATACGTCAAGAGGCCTGAATGCTTATCAGAGGCCAGGCAGCAGTTGGCTTACGCTCCCTGCGGCCCTCCGCCTTCACCCCGCTTCTGCGTCCTGCCACAGCCTTACCCCTCTGCCCAGCCACATGCTGTCACTATTCCCAAATAGCCCCATCATCCTTCTGCCATGAGAGTCTCCCTCATCCTTTAGCCATGACGGACGCCTCTCAATACTGCAGAATGAGCTCATAGGACCACAGAATTGAAGAGGAGCAAAGGTTCACTGAGAGAAAGCTTTTGAGAGACAGAGGAGTCCCGAGTGGGTGGCCACTGAGGCTCTTTGTCAAGGGTAATTTGTACAGCAAAATCCCAATGTAGGTGCAACATGGGCCAAGCTATAATCAACCCCACAGGACCACAAGTATAGATGCGCAGCTAATACTGATCCAACAGGGAAGCAAGATGTGCACGAGGCTCTATGGCCAGCATTCTTAACTTGAGCTCATCAATAACTTCTAACGCAGGAACAGCAAAGGCATTCCCAGGAAGAGATGCACTCAGGTGACCTGATCCCAGACCTATGGGTCTGATGCCCATCTGAGCTCACTGGACCAGGGGGTGCTAATTACCACACAATCTCAAGGTGCTGTTATCCCTAGGCAGGCCTGCAGGGCTGGCTGATGCGGCTCCGTCTAGCGGCCTGGCTCTGTTCAGACTGACCCGGCTGCCATCTTGGTGCTCCTCTTCTCCACCGACTCCCTCGAGGGCGCTCCGCTCTCTGGCTGCCTGCTAACTTCTGTCTAGCTTAGCTTCTATAATGGTAACACAGCACGTGCTGCTGTCCAGAACACCACAGGCTGGGTCTTTCATAAGGAATGGAAGTTTTGGAGTCTGGGAAATCCAGAGTCAGAGCCCTGGCACCTGGAGAAGGTTTCCTTTCCTGTGTCTTTACAAGGAAGAGGTAGAAGGGACAAAGGACATAAGGGAACATGGAAGAGTGAAGGAAGGGGAACGAGAAGGATAAAAAAGAATAAAGAAGAAGCTGGGCACAGTGACACACCCACAGTCCCAGCCACTCAAGAGGCTGAAACCAGAGAGGATAAACTGAGTCCTGGAGTTTTGAGACCAGCCAGGATAACACTGCGAGATTCCCATCTCAAAAGTCAAACTCAAAAAGACAATTAAATATTTAGAAAAGGAAATAACATCAAGAACAAAAAGAACCGCATACAGCCCAGAGCAAAGTGACTCCTCGTCGCTGGCTCAAAGCGTGTGGACGAGACCTTCAGAGGTGGCTGGCGAGGGCGCCTTTTCTCTCAGGAGGCTGCATGGGGCCACTGGAAGCTCAGAACGTGCTGACACTGCTGTGTCCTTGGCTGTCGTCAGCAGGCAACGTGCCCACAGCCTGAGCATAGCTGTGGATGGAATTTAACTCACGGCTCCCCAATTATGTTGAAATCCTAACCGCAGCTACCTGTGGATGTGAACTTCAAAAACTGCCTCTTTGCATATGTAAGCAAGCGAAGACGAATGCTGAATTGGGGTAGGCCCCCACAGCTGGTAACTCAGGTCTTCCTAAAACCAAGGAACAGGTGAGAGACAGGAGGTGTGGCCAGCCCATGGGCAAGTAGGCAGTCCCGGAGACCCAGGACACAAATGCAGAAGGGAGTTCCCAGGCCCTGCATGGGGATCAACCAGAAACACTATCCTCAGTTCATCTGGCATGAGATCAAGAAAGCTTTGTGACACATTGACCCAGCTCTGATGGCAGCTGAAGACTGAGGGCTTCGAAAGGCTTTGGTCATAACCCCGTGGCCACTGTGATTTCTCACAGAGGTCCAGTCTCACTTTGCAGAGCAAACTTCTTTCAACCAATTCTTTGGTCAGGACACAAGAATTGTGGAAGGAAGCTAGAAAGAACACACAGCACCCTAGCCCAGGCAGGAACAGACACACGGGAGTGACTGTGAGGGAGACAGCCATCAGAGCGGGAGCCACCAGAGGCTGCAAGAGGCAAGAAAAGATTTTACCTGACAGTCCACAAGAGGAGGCCCTGCCCATACTGTAACTTCCAACTTCTACCCTAGGACTCTGGGAAATAATTTCCTGTTGGCTCCTTGTTACTTTAGCCCTAGAAAACTAAAACAGACATGAAATAAACTCTACTTGAAAAATCATCAACGCTTTAAGGACTTTGACAAAGGTCACAGAGCCAGCCAGCACAATGGTGCACACCGGCAATCCCAGAATTCTGGAAGGCTGGGGCAGGAGGATCACACATTAAAGCCTAGCACAGACAACATAAAGAAAACTAAAAGGCTAAGAATATAATTCAGAGTGAAGAGCCTGAGTCAATACTTGGTACAGAATAAATATAAAAATAAAAGGAAGGGGCAAGGAATCATTCACGAACCTTTAGGATCAGAGTCTACAAAAAAAATAAAGGGAGACCGGGAGCCCTCCAGGGTCAGCCTACTCTGATGGCTCAGGGTCACAGCTCAGTCCTCGGCCTGAATGGATCTCTCAGTGGGGCTAATCTGTCCATTGAGATCCCATCACTGGCTGCCCTGCTGCCCATCCCAAAGCACCCTGCAAGCTTTCTTCTTGCCGAGGTCCTTATTGTTGAGAGCAGCACTTACCACTAATCCCCAAGGATTAAAAAAACGAGACTATGACTTGGGCATGTAAGGTTTTCACCCACTACCACGCATCCCAAGATGCATGTGCAATTGGGTAATGGGGCTTTTCTCAGCATAAACAATACTTCTTGTACTCTTGACAAACTCTTTCGAAGTCAGAGAAAATTATTCAGTAAAGAAAAAAAAATAAAAAGGACCATCACCTGAAAACATTTACAGAGCCTGTCTGGAACTTTTAATGTAATGAAGTGACACACTTTGTAATGATTTTCTTTTAAATATATATCCACAATGGAATGTTCCTGACCAATCACCCAGGCAGAGGAAGACAATAAAAAACAACCAAACAAAAAACTAGAGTGTGCTGGAAAAAAAAAAACAACAGTGGGACAAGGTCAAAAAAAGCCATTAACTATTGTTCTACTGCTAAGATCAAAGAGATTTTATTCACTTTGGAAGAAGAAAAATCAAAGACAGGCACCTTACAGTATCTATAGGTCAGGTGCTACACTAATAAACTTAAGTCTTAATGAAGCTCTCTCCCTTTCAGAATTCCACAAAGGAATCTACTAATCTGAGAATAACCATATCTTATGATTCCTTGACAAAATTCCATTTTTTCCCCCAAATTAAAGTCTCCTGGCAACCATAACCCAGCAACCAAGACCTATCTCATGTCTCTGGGCCCATCTCCGCAGGGTATGCCAGGATCAGGGGCTGGCTCCTTGATGAAATGAAGACCAGAACCACTCGGATTGCTGGTTGCTGGCTGCTACAAGGCCCATAAATTCACTTCTCCTGGCTTGGATGGGATTCAGAATTGCTATCTTACAGGCTGAGGAGGCAGGAATTACTGCAATTAATACGCAAAGGCTGTCCATGAAGAATAATCCTAGCTCTTCCCAGTCTAATAAGCTACATTAAATGATGCTCATGTAAAGAGTAAACAGTTTACTGCGGTCTCTACAGTCTTTGGTATGAAGACTCCAGGTTCCTAACACTAACCAGAGCTTCTACAAATAAACTCCCTCTAGTTTTGACCCCATCTCTCCAAGGAGCTGGCCACTGGATACTCCCGCTTAAAGTGTAAACTCAAACTGCAGCTAAAAGCTCCCAACGCTCCTTAAGGTGATCTGAACTGTTTAATACAATCAGTGAAGATCCATACAGCCAAAGTTGCAGGCAGATTCAGCCCTGAATTAAAGCAATTAATCATGGGGAGGGGAGTAAGGGGAATAAACACAGGGTGAAGTTTTAAATCTATTTTTAAGTAATTAGTGTGTTGAATTGCTTAGTTACATGAAAACCATACTTAACGCAATTTTAACTTTTTAAATTACAATGAAATGTTAAAGTTCAATTGATATAATTGTAGAATGGAAATTATAATTTCTAATCAGATCTCAAGATGAGATAATTATTCTAACAGTCACAAAACTTTTACAAAATGTCACAGTAGACCTTGCACTGCATTCAGAATATTTTTCTGAAAATATTTTCAATGCTCAACATAACGCTTAAGAGGAATCCTATAATGATCACCTGCTAATATTATAATCATCTCCTCCATTACAGCAGCCACAACAGCTTGGAAGGTTAAAAGACAAAGCTTTCATGACCCCATTATTAGCAATATCCTAAAGTCATTAACCAGAAGAAATTATTTACACATAAAGACCAACACACCTGAAAAAATTACCTCATTTTTAAGAAAGAAAAATACATTTTATTAATTTAGTTCCATTTAATACCAGGCATGGTGACTCATACATGTAATCACAGCTTTTGAGAGGCTGAAGCAGGAGAATCACTGCAAGTTTAAGAACAGCCTGGGCAACAGGCTGGCCTGTGGTGAGACATGGTGGCATATACTTGTAGTCCCAGCACTCTTAGGAGACTAAGATAGGAGGATCATCATGAGTTCAAGGCCAGCCTAAACTACATAGTAACACACTGTCTCAAAAAAAAAAAAAAGGCAGGAGTCGGGTAGTGTCATGCTTGTAATTATAGCACCCTGGAGGATCACAAGCTCAGTCTCACCAGGCAACTTACAAATTTAAGGAGATTTTGTCTCAAAATAAAAAAAAAAAGGGGCTGGAGATGGACTTAGTGTAAAGGCCCTGCCTGGGTTAGATCGCTACTATTGCAAAAACAAAAACAAAAACAGACAGCATAGCATTCATGAATGAATGCAGGGCTGCTCACCACAGCAGTACTGACCATGGCTGGATCCTAACCTCCATGGGCTGTCCACCCTCATGGTGCCATTAGACCCTCTGTAGTACAGCAGGCGCAGGCAAAATTGTCGCCACGCATTGCCAAATGTCCCCAGGAAGCAAAACTGCCATCATTGAGAATCCTGTCCCAATACAACACCCCAAAACCCTTTAACATCCAAAACTGATACACAAATGCAATTCACTTCCAAAATACATTGTAAATGTTCCCTTGGATGTACTGAGTGACTGAGTCATTCTGTGCTGTTTTCAATGAACAATATATTGCTCTTCCTTTAAAATGTGAAACTGGTGTTTTAAAATAAAATGTTACTCAGATATGATAGCACATACCTGTCATTCCAGCTTTTGGGAGGTTGAGGCAAGAGGATCTTCTAGTTCAAGGCCAGCCAGGGCAACACTGAGTTTTGAAGCCTGCCTGGGCCATAGAGATCTTCTCTTCAGAAAAAAAAAAAAATTCTGTGCCCCTTTATTCAATCTGCAGGTTAATTAGCCATGCAAGTAGATCTGTAGGAGAAAATTATAACTAACATACTGATGAGCTATGTAACGCAAGCACTGACAGAAATATACCCAGAGAACCATTCTGATTAATTTTCACCTATGAGAAATCAACAATATGCTAAGGACACCAAGAAAGTAAAACAGTAACCCACAGAATGGAGAAAATGTTTGTAAATCACGTCTCACTATCAGCCGATAGGCATGTGAAAACTGCTCAACATAATTAATTCCCAGACAAACACAAATCAAACCCACAAGGAGACAGCACGGCTTAACTGGGGCAGATCAAGTGAGAAGCTGCGCACCGTGCTGGTGGCCGGGGAGAAGCTGGGACACTTGCATTCCATGAGCAGCCTGGTGAATAGTGCAAGGGTTTGGAAAAAACCACCTGGCAGCTTCTCAAAAGATAAATAGAGCCAAAATTATCACACGTCTTAGCAGTTTCACTCTTACATATATGCCCCACAGATATTCAAGCATATGCATACAAAGTCATACAGCTGCAATGAGTCACAACAGGCCAAAATGGGAAAACCCAAATGTCTATCAACTAACACATACACATACAGAACACAGTCTGTACCCACGGTGGAATGCTATTTAGCCATCAAAAGGCACGGGTACTGATGCAGGCTGCTATTTGGATGAGTCCTACACAGCCAATGCTAAATAAATAAGCCAGCCAGAAGAGGCCACAAATCACGTGACTGCATGTAGCCCCACAGCAGAGGCTGGGCACTGGGGTCGGAAAGAGAAGGAAGGCCTGCTGGTGGGTACCGGGTTTCCTCAGGCTGATGAAAATGCCCTAAAATTGATTGTCATAGTTGTACAGCGATGCAAATGTATCAAAACCCACTGAAGTATATAATTTAAAGTGAGGTGAATTGTGTGGATGTGAGTATCTTAACATAGCTGTCATAAAAACAAACAACCTATACACACAGCACAGAAGACTCAGTCGTGCCTAAAGAGATTATGTGGGCTGACGGTAGGGCATGGGCCTAGCTCACCCAAGGTCCTAGGCTCGACCCTCACCACGTGCCCTCAAAAAGAAGAACAGCATAGCAATACGACATCACAGCTCACAGAGCAGGCCTCAGGTGGGTGTGGTCAACATCTACAATCCCACCACTTGGGAGGCTGAGGCAGGAGGAAGACTACTGCAAATTCAAGGTCAGCCTACAGTAAAAACTGAATTCTGTTTCAACATATTCTCAAAAGAAAGACCCACAGGGAGGACAGTTAGGAGAAAACAATCAAGAAAGAATATTCTCATCCTCAGAATATTCTTGGAGGAGAGAGGAGAGAGCTGCTGCTATCAGAAGTTGCTAGAATCAAATTCCAAGTCTCTCTACCTAACGTCAAGACTGAGCAGTAGTGGGTGGAAGAGTCTTGTAGGCTGGAATGTGTCCCCCACCTCCAAAATCTTCCAGCTGGGAACTCAGACCCCAAATGTATGTGTGGATGGCATTGGGTTGGAGCTCAGGGAGGTGACAGATGGGATGTCATCCTCACGTAGGTGAGTTCAGTAGACACAGAGAATGTCTAGCTGATTCGGTCTCTGTGTCCCCGTGACACCTGGCCAGCTGGGAGGGAGCCGAGAGCCCACAGATGCTGACACAGCGCTCTCGGACCTCCCAGCCTCCGGGACCTGGAGCTCAATAAGCTTCTATTTTTAACAAGGTGGAGGGCTAAGGTAGTTCGGGGGTTTTCGTTGTTTTTGTTGTTGTTGTTGTTGTTCTTGTTGTTCTTGTTGTTTTGGCTGAGGCTGCCTTAAGGGCAGGTCTCAAGCTTCATGTGGTAGAGGAGATCAAACCAGGGTCCCCAGCACCGGACAGACTTTGCTGCATCACACACTCCCATGTTTTGTTGTTTTAAATCTTTTTTTTCTTTCTTTCTTTCTTTGTTTCTTTCTTTCTTTATTTCATGCCGTTGTCTTGGCTACTCGGACTCATACTGATCTTCCTGTCTCAGCCTCCCCAGTGCTGGGATTATAGACCTGCGCCACCACACCCAGTTTCAGTGGCCAGTGTGACGTGCATGGGGCGGGGCTGGCACAGCATGAGGTGATGGGGATCAAACCAGGTCCTTGCTGTTACCAGGTAGGCACTTAGGCCACCTGAGCTGTCTCCTCAGCCCTAAGGCATTGTGTTATAGCCACAAAAAAAGTGGTTACAACAAAGCCGTCAATGTAATTATCAAAAATGTGAAGCATGTATCACCCAAAGAAGTAATAAGCACAAATGCTGCTGAGAGTATGGGGGAAAGCGCCTCTTCTGCACTGCGGGTGGGATGAGGACTGGCACAGCCACCACGGGAATCAGCGTGGGGAGTCCTCCGAGAACTAGAACCAGCAATGCCATGCGACCGGGCTGTTCATTCCCTCCTAGGCTTCTTCCCAAAGGAGTTAAAATGACCCAGGGGCCGGCGAGATGGTTCAGTGGTCTAAAGCGCCTGCGTAGGAAGGCTCAGGCAACTGCAGGGACTGCGGTTCAATCCCCGGCACCACATGCTGCGCCAGCGCCACCACCAGGGCAGGCTGAGCCAGCCACAAAATAAATAAATAAAGAAACAAACACAACAAGCAAACAAACAAATAAATAAATAAAATGTAAAAAAAATAAAAAATAAAAATGACCCTACTACAGGGACCCAGGCACACTGGCTGAGGAAACCGTGGCGTTTACAATATGGAGTATGACACTGCCATAAAGAGAGATAAAAATGAGGCATTGGTAGGAAGTGGATGCGCCCTCAGACCGTAACGGTAAGTGAAATAAAGGGACACAAAAGTTTACATATCATGGCTTCCCTTGTATCAGACACTCCAAAGAAATATATGTAAGTACAGAACAAAATAGAAGAGACATAGGGAGTAAGGAGTTTGAGTTATTACCCACATTCCATGATGAATGAAAATGTATATGGCAAATATACACTAATAAAAAATATAAAATTAAAAATAAAAATAAAAAATAATTCTCCGTCCCTCTGAAGCGCTCCTATCTGCTTTGGTCTGCCCTGTCGGAAAGGGTGCTCGAGACACTTTTAAGTCACAGTTTCCGGCAATAATGCTCACTCAGAACACACCACAGAGGTGGAAAACGATGGGGACGTCCCCAGGGGAGAAGGAGTTCTAGTAATTGGGGCTCCACAGACCATGCAAGATGAAAGAGAGCAGGGGAATGCTCACAACAGACCTCAGCTGCTTACTGTGCCAATACAGCACAGCTACTTAAAACACCTGAGTCAACCGAGCCCCCTGGGACTCGGGATTCTGAGAGACCGACTTTAGAAAATGTCAGGTGGTATGAGTCAGAATTACACCTGCTGAGCCAGGTGTGGCAGCACAAACCTATAATCGCAGCATTGGGAAGGCTGAGGCAGGAGCGTCTCCTGGAGTCTGAGTCCAGCCTGGGATACACAGTGAGTTCACGACCAACCTAAACTACATAGTGAGACCTTGTGTCAAAAAAATAAAATCAAATACAACACAACATAACATAGCATAATTACACCAGTGAACAGACACAGCCAGGAACATTTCAGGGGGCCTGACAAAGAAAAGGACTTGCCCTGGAGGGACCACTTTACCAGGACATCTTTCAGGCCTGTGAATGTGGAGAGGAAAAGGACACAGTATTTTCAGGTAGCAGAGTTAGGCTCCTATCTGGTCCAAACAAGACTAATAAGCCCAATAGGATCATGGACACTAAAGTCCACGGTCCTGAGCGGCTGAAAAAGAGACTCCCAGAGTGAATGTAGCCCAGCTCAGCAGCCCTTCTGCCAGAAATCCTCATCTGCCCCAGTGCACCCCATCCCGCTCTACCCAGGCCATGGCTGTTACCTGGGTGAGGTGGCACGAGCTCGGCAGCCCACATGCTGGGAGGCTGAGGCAGGAGGGCCGTAAATTCAAAACTAGCCTAGGAACTTTAAGAGACCCAGCTAAGCATCTCCAAATAAAAGATAAAAAATAAATAGAAAAGGGCTGGGAAGGGTGCTCCATGTGAAGGCCCTGGGTTCAATGCCTATATGGTCAAGAGAAAGAAAAGAAAAAAAGAGCAATCTGGAAATCTTGATCAGGGATCCATGAAGCCCTGAGAAGGAAGGGCAGGCCTCAGGTTGCAATTCTCCCCAAGGTTCGGGAGGCCCTGGAGGCCCCCAGCTACACCCCAGGGAGGAGGAACCCCCAGCTGATCGTTCACACCACCCTACCCCACCCCTCAGCTCCACACCTCTCAAGTAAGACCCTTGACCCCAACCTGGCCCACCCTCACCCCAGGGCGGCCTGCAGGCTTTCAGGCAGGGCAGGAAGCAGAGCGGGAAGCTGGCCTGACCTGTGTTTATCCAGCTCTGAGGGCAGGGAGGTGGGCCACACCTCCACAGGAGGCTTGCCAAACACAGGCTTCCCCACAGGACATCCGGGCTACCCTGGGGCCTCAGGTCTGGTGGTTTAGGGATGAGGAACTGGATTTCCACAGCCCCTTACCCTTCCATCTTTGACCATCCCAGGCCCAGCGTCCAACCCGGCAGCCCTGGGCTCCTTTCCTGCCGGGCACCCCTGCACCCGAGACAGCTCAGAAGCCTGTGCAGGCTGTATTCACCTATGCAGCAGACCTAGGCCCAGGAGGCAGTGAGCAGCACTAATCATGGGGGTGGGAGGCAGCTGGGTGGTGGGGCGCTTGCCTAAAGTGCTAAGGCCTGAGTCCCTCCCTGTCCCTGCCTCGATGGAGAGGAATGTGGGACAATTATAACCACACTTTAACAAGTGATTTTCAATTTATGAACTGTCTATTCCTGGAATTTTTATTTTGGGGTAATTTTTCATTTGATATTTTCTGACCACAGACAACTCTGTATAACTGAAACAGAGAAGCAAACTGTGGATAAGCAGACACTGCTGTACTAACCCTTCAATCCTTAATGAAATGATGCTCTAGTTCTAGTTTTATGAGGACTCTCCCTCCTGATTTCCAGTGGTTGTACTAGATTACACTCCCACTGACAAATCTTGGAGGCAACTCATAGGTCTGTCAACAGACAAATGCACACAGAAAACGTGGCAGGGTGTTTATACACAACGGAGTACCACTCTGCCAGAAAGAAGGATAAACTCGAGATGTCTGTCAGAGACGGACGCACCTTGAGACCATAGCGGGACATAAAATAGATTACACAGGTTAAAAACTGTGTGGTTTCTCTTATGGAGAAACCTAGAATAAAACTAAAGGGCGGAGTAAGAGACAGAGAACAGGATGTAGAGAGGGCTTTCTCAAAGGGGAAAATCAAGGGATAAGGGAGAGACAGAGAAGATGAAGAAAAGGAACTAGAATGCGTTATGCATATGGACCAACTCTACCCAAGGAATCCCACCATGTTCAGCGGGACACCCAGAGACAGGAGAAAAGGAAGGAAAGACAAGCTCCACGGGTGCAGGACCTGGCGCAGGGTCTGGGGTTATTTTTTAACCAGAAACACCTTCCTCATTCATCTTTTTCTCCTTCATAAATTCACAGTGGTCCTAGAGCCCCGTGGAATAGCACATTCTTGTAATCCCAGGGTTCCGGAAGACTCACCTCAGCCTTGGCAACCTAGGGAAACCTGGTCTCAAACATTAAAAAATGAAATAAAATAAAAACTGTACTTTACAAATACATAAATAAAAAGGTCTGCTCCAGCATGCATGAAGTACTTTTCATGCTACACTTTTGGTTTTGCAAGGTTTGCAAACGCTAAACCTCCCCCTATCCCAACCGGACCACACCCAACAATCCCTTCACGCAGACAGCTTCGGGACAGAAGCCCAGCTCAAAGGAGCGGCTGTCTCTGAGGCGAAGGCCTTGCTCCTCGCAGCAGCCTTCCTCCCAGAGCCTAGGAACCCGCTCTCCTCTGGCCTGTCCCGGTGCCCACAGCTGACACGATCCGCTCTCAGAGCCCACATCCCCACTTTGCCATCTTAAACGAATCCAGACCCCACTTGCTGTTTCACAGCAGCACACATGGCCCTTGGGCTCTGCCTCCATCAGGAAAAGGGGCGCACAGGGTCTCCTGAAAGACCCCCCAGCTCCACCAGCACCGGAAGGCTCTCCCCTTTCCACATGTTCCACAGGTCCTCGTGAATTTCTTAATGAGGTCCCCGGAGGCTGCAGGAACAAGGAAAGTCTTGTGCTGCGGGTGTGGAGGAGGTGCCTGAGGACTGAAAAGTCTGCCTGCTAAATCGTGCACCTTTTCACACTAGGACATTGTTTAGCTATTGAAACACTGTTCCTGGGGCTGCAGATGCCTTTTCTCTGAGCGCCTCCTTCATTTCTGTTTAACTTTGTTCAAGTAAGTGACTTAGCCTACCATGGCGATGAGACGGTATTTTTGCTCTTTGACACAGAAATCATATAAAATAAAAAGCTAGCCTGGTGGCGCACATCTATAAACTCAGCACTGAGGAGGCTGAGGCAGGAAGACAGTGGCCAGCTCAAGGCCAGCCAGGGCTACAAGGCGAGACCCCCCATATTGCAAAACAGCAAAAGTAAATAAATAAAACTAAAGCCAATTAACAGGACTAAGCTAAATGGTTTGGCCCTTGGCAAAACGTGCTCACAGGCAAGCATGCACAGTGAAACTGTTTTTCAAACACACCATTAAACTGGAGGCAATGGAAGGGTTGATCATTCCACGCACCATCAGCCTAGCACAGGCCTCTCTACCCTATCCAGAGGATCCATCCTCACTCAGGCTTCTCCCCCTCAGCCCTTCCCCCTCTCAAGACAGCCAGAGCCCCTCTAGGGCACCTCACTTCCAGCCAAGGACTATCAGCAATTTCTACTCCACGCATTCTCCATTTGAGAAATCACAGGCTTGCATTAAACTTTTTCCAGTGATCAAAATTGAACCCAAGAGGCACCAGGGAGATAGCTCAGTAGGATAAGCATTTACCTGGCAAGCATAGGGTCCTGAGTTCAAGCCCAGGTACCACACACACACACACACAAAATTGAACCCAAGGCCTTGACACACAAGGCAAGTATTGTACTATAGCAGTACATCCCCATTCCCCTTTTCAATTCTTTATTTATTTATTTATTTATTTATTTTGGCAGGACCAAGGTTCAAACTCACCACCTTGCACTTGCCAGGCAGGTACTTGTACCACAGAGCTATCTCCCCAACCTCTCTTTTTTCCTTAAAAAAAAAAAGGTTTCACTGGGTTGCCCAGATTGGCCTAAAACTTATGATCTTCTTCCTCAACCTCCTGAATAACTGGGATTAAAAGCACACACCATAGTGCTTGGTGTGCTGCACATTTTTTTAAAGTTAAAACCACCCCCTCCCAAAACATGCTTCTCCTTCAGTCAGTGGGCTCTGGGCAGGAACCCAGGGAGCAGGGAAGTGTTACTCATACACCCATAGGCTGTCAACCAATGGGGAAGGTTTTCTGGTAAGGTGCACTAGAAAGCCTGGGTCCCTGAGCCAGTGCCCCAGCCAGTGCTCCAGGGATACTGGAGGGAGAGACATAGACCAGCACTGCTTTTCCTCTCTGCCTTGGGAGGTGGAGGGGGATCGAGAACTCAGATGAAAAGGAGAGGTCTTTGTCTGGGCTCTACCGACAAGCACTAGAGTGTGGTTAAACTGTCAGCTAATGAGATTTCCTAACCACTAGCACCCTTTTAAGTTTAGATCCCCAGGGGATCTGACCCACAGCTGGGGGAGGGGGGAGTAAGGAGGCATCCCTAAGGCCAGAGAATCTCCCCAAACAAGTGCAAGAGAGCATGGAATCATTTCTGGAAGTAGAGCTTTTATCACATTTATGAACTGCTGTCTAACAATCAGGGTATCAGCCTGCAGACTTCTGCAAGCCCCAGACAGACTGCAAGCCTAGAGCTTGGTTTCTGTTTATTTGTGGCTTGTTTGGGCTGGTGAGGTCTATATATGCAAAGTGGTGTTGTTGAACCCAGCTCAATAATTTCTCCCACCGGGCAAAAGAGTGTTAAAACAGGAACCATTTCTGTAATAACAGCTTGAGATTGTGTCTTTTTTTTCTAACTATCTCAGGAGGGTTGTTATTGTTTTGCTCTTCAGTTTTTCAGTAATACTGGCTTTTCTTTCTGCCTAATGGAAATCAGCAGTTTGGAGATAGATGGGGGCAAAACCAAATTAAAACACACTGACAGCATTTTGAACATATTCAATGGAGTCAATTCTCTCCTACCTTCCTGTTTCGTCAACAGCTTCCTCCTTACCTTTACTTCCCTTCTATTCAAAGATAATTACTTAGCA
>PVKN010008285.1:14031-25457 GCA_004027915.1 Capromys pilorides
GGTTCACCAGCGATGCTGCCCACCTGGATGGGTTCCTCCGCCTCCAAGCCCAGGTCTGGGCCTCACAGAGTCTGGAGGAAGAAGGAAGAAACAACGAAAACCTAATGGAAATTCAAACACATAAAAAGGAGCTGCTGGCGATTAGATAAGTATAATTACGCCTAAGGCCAAATCAAACAAGCCCTATTTGCAGCTAAAAACAGCAGTGCTCCGAGTCTTTCCAAAGAGGAGCTGGAAGTGTAGAGAATGCGGAAAAGGGGGGCTATTCTAACAGAGGATGAACGTTTTATATGTTTTATATGTGACCAATCACCATGCCGCGCAATTACTTTATATTGTCCTTTAGTCTTCCTCCACCTCCCCCAAGATACTCATTAGCCCCACTTTACTCGTACACAGACTGAGACTAGGGGAGACTGGCTCAGCCAGGATTGCAACAGTTTGAGAACCATCCCGAGCAGGCTCTGGAACCGCGTTTGTTTGACCCCGAGCGCAGCCTCTCCAAAGGTGAGCCGGTCAGCCAGCCCGTGACCCGATCCGGACCGCTGGGGCTCCAGGGCGCCGCACTTCAAGTGTGTGGGGCCGCGTGGGTACCGTGGAAGCAAGCCGGGATTTTCAGAGTCCCAAAAGCTCCCATGCGTCCTTCAAAATCTGCAAACACGCAGAAAGAGAAGGCTGCACAAGTCAGTCAGACCTGGGGGAAGACCAGAGGGTGCCGCTCGGTAGGAGGAGGGTGACCAGGTCAGCGCCCCACGGCGGCCACCCTGGAGGGCCCGGGCGCAGAGACCTGAGTGCCTGGGTTGTGGTAGAGGCTGGGCGCGCCGGCGCGGAGTTGAATGCTTCTCCCCCAAGCATCTGGCCCCAGGCCGAGGCAGGGGGCATCACCTGCCAGCGCGCACCAACTTGTCCCCACTTGGCGGAGGCAACATACAGAGGCCGGGCCGGAGAGGGGCGCGCGGGTCTCGCCCAATGGCGAGGTCTGTAAACAAAAGCGGGCCCCACGCGGGTCACTGGCCGTGTGCGGAGCAGCAGCGCAGTAGCAGAGCTGGCGAGAGGGTGAGGAGGAAAGGGGATCCGTCGCGAGGATCCCCGGTATTCCACCATTCATTGTCTACACAACCTTAAGATATCTTTCCAGTGCACCCTCCAGGGCCCACCGCCGGGCTCCAGCCTTGGGTACTCGAGCTGGGCTCTTTTCAGCCAGGGTGCTTTGCCTAGAGCGCCGCACAGATGGCCAAGGTGAGCATCCTGGCAGCGCTGCAGAAACCCCAGGCCCGTAAATGCCAGAGACAGCACCGAGATGCACACAGACACACACGACGCATGCACGCCCTCCCTGAAGTTGATTTAAAAATCCGCCGACAGATGCACAGCGGCGCCGCCGCCGCAGGTCAGCACCGACCTCCCGATGATGCCCAGGCACTGTCAGCCGGCGCGGGGCACCTGAGCTCTGCGCCCTCGCCTCGTCCGGGACGCTCCTCCCCTAGAGAAGCCTCTTCGTGCCTTCCCTCCCAGATCCCCTCCACTTCCAAGTGTGTGCACACAAAAACAATACGCTGAAAGCCCGACCAGGGGGAGCTAGGACCCGCCGGGAGCCCCGGTGTGTGGGAGACAGGGTCAGGACATACCCGGCACGGGCGCACGGCTTTGGGTATCACACCTCATCCCACAGGGCAGCTCTGCCCGGCCTGGCCCGCCCCTCCCCCCAAAGCTCGCGGGACTCACCTGAGACGCTGGTCCCTGTTGCCTGCGCCCGCGCCCGCGCCAGGCACAATGCGGGATTGCTGGGCCCCTGAGGCTGCGGGTTCTGAAGCAGTCTCCGCGCTGCAGAGCTGCGCGCCCGACGGCGGCGGCGCAGATCTGCCCGGCCCTGCTCCGAGCCGCTCTCCCGCAGCCAATGGGAGCTGTCACGGTGCTGCCACCAGAGGCCTTGGGGGCGGAGCCTCAGGAGCCCGTGGGAAACCAAGCTCCGATTGGACCGCCTGACAATCGCTCCGCCTCCGGCCAGCCAATCAAAGACAGCGGAGACCGGAGCGGGGCGTTCGGAGTTGGGCTGGAGAGTCACAACAGCCGCACGCCAGGTACCCTCGCTGCGTCCGTGCCCCGTCCGCGGCTAGAAGGATGCTGGCGCCGCGCGCCCCGTAGGACGCCCTCGAGTTCCGGCAGCACAACCGCAGGAAACCTCCGGCAGGCAGAGAAAACGCGGGGGTCTGGGGAACGGCGAGGGAGCCCCTAACAAAGCAACCGGGGGAGGGCCAAGTGGCTCCGCCTCCGCCTGCCATAGGTCCGCCAAGCTGCCTGTCACTCTCCTGAGGCGGAGGTAGCCAATGATGTGCAGCGCTGAAGCTGGGGTTGGCGCGCGCGCGCGCGCGCCGCTCGGCAGCGGTAGGATTGGTGGGCCGCGAAGGCTTTTTCCTTGCCGCCCGAGGCGGAGGCGGGGAGCCGGGGCACCGGCCCAGGCCTCGGCGGCGGAGGCGCTAATTCCTGCCGCACGTGGTCGGCTGGAGCTCTGCTGCCTGCTTGGAGGAAACGCGGGAACTTCTTAGAGGAGAAAAAAGTCCTAGCGCGGCCCCTCCGCGTGGATGGCCGTGGAGGTTAGAGGGGATCACGCAGGGACACGACGGCCTTCCCCAGTCCACTGAGTCACCCTGCTCCGCGCCCACCTCCGGCGCGGCGGGGCCTGAGGAACGCCGGCGGCAGAGCCCCTTCCCCTGCCAAGGCTTGAGCTCACCCTCATCCTGAGAGCCCCAGGCACATCGGGCGCCGCAGAGGCCGGGGCGGGAGGGCGCTCCACCGGGACCCTGGGAGGCTGCGCCCCCCCGGGTTATTTAAGAAAGAAAAAAGCCATCAAAGAAATTGCCTAGGCCCTGGCAGTTAAACTTAAAATGAAAAAGTAAGCCTCATCTTTTACTCGTCCTTCGACTCTCGCATTACCTCCCAAATCCATCCGTCCTCTCGCACCGAATTTCCTCAGAGGCATCGCATGTTCTCTCTGCCCTGGACCTGGCCTCCCCAAATCCTGTCGTCCACTTTGTAAAATGATCCTCGAAACAGGAAAAAAAAAAAATCTCTTGCTCTCTCCTCTTTGTATCTTCCCTTTCCCCACGATAGACTCAGCCCACTCAAGCCGCTGGCTCGCTGGACTAGTGTGGCATTGGCCACCTGGGCAGCAGGCCCTTACAGGGTCCTGCGCAGCGCCAGCACCTAGACACTGCGAGTCTCTTGTCCCTCCACCCTGTGCCTTCCCACGTCGCAGATGCTGAAACTACGAGTTCACCGCGTTCCAGCCTAGAGCACTGCACTGGGCTAGAATCTTATCTTCACTGTTATGTACAAGGACTTGGCACATACTGGTCAAAACACTTTTATAATATTTAATGGATTATAGAACAGCTAGAATTGCACACATGCACTTTAAAAATCTGACGCGCTGCTGAGTGCTGTGACCGACACCTGTAAGCCCAGCCCCAGTAAAGCTGAGGCAGGAGGATTGCAAGTTTCTGACCAGCCTGGACAACTCGGGAAGACTCTGTCTGAAAATATAAATGGCTGATGATGTAGCTCAGAAGTATAACACACTGGGTCTGATCCAAAGCACCAACAAGAGAAAAAGATATTTGAGATGCCTCTAGGCTGAGGCAGGAGGATCAGTGCAAGTTCAAGACCAGCCTGGCTAAAAAAAAGTGAGCTCAAGGCCAGCCTGAACTGTATAGCGAGACCCTGTCTCAAAAAGACAAATAAATAAAACAAAGCGTCAAAGAAGGTTTAGGATACTAGCTGCCCATGTGGCAGGTGTCCAGAGGCGTTTTGGGGTCAAATCCAAAAGGTTTTTCAGAAAACACTCCTCAAAATCAGCTTTGGGGGGCTGGCAAGATAGCTCAGCAGTCTAAAGTGCTTGCTTAAACAACCACAGGCACTGTGGTTCGATCCCCAGCACCACATGCTGTGCCAGCCCCACCCCCAGGGCAGGCTGAGCCAGCCATAACATAAATTTTTTTTTTTTTTTTAAATCAGCTTTGAAGCCAGTACTCTGTACAAGCTTCTCATCAAAGCTCTTCACTCAGGAGAAAGCAATTTTTTGGCCTCTGGGAGGGGGT
Organism: Capromys pilorides; assembly: GCA_004027915.1. Taxonomy (NCBI): domain Eukaryota; kingdom Metazoa; phylum Chordata; class Mammalia; order Rodentia; family Capromyidae; genus Capromys; species Capromys pilorides. The sequence goes on from PVKN010008285.1 coordinate 18,129, forward strand.
CACCATCTTGGAAAAGTTTGTGTGTGTACACATACATGAAACCAGCACATCTGGAAATGAGTGAAGGGTTTTGATTTTCTTTTTCAGTACTGGAGATTAAAATAAGGCTTTTGCAGGGAGCTACACTGAGCCTTTTGTAATGTTTTTGTTTTCACAGTCTCCCAAGTTGGGTTCAAATTTATACTCTTCCTGCCTCAGCCTCCCTAAATGCTAGGATTACAAACATGTGCCACCACACCCAGCTAAAGAGCTGTGGAAGTGTTCAGAAGCACATTTAGCAATGCATAGACAAACACTCTGGAGCCAGGGTATCAGCCTTTTAACCCCTATGATTTTGAAGCTATAATTCTGGATAAAGTGCTTCAGACTGCCCTGCCTCAGTTTCCCCATCTATGTAATTGAGAGGACAATAATGGCTGCCTCACTGAGCTGGTATGAGGATAAGTGACTTAATATCAGCACCGTGTTTAGAAGAGTACTTAGCACATGGTGGCCATAAGTAACGCTTCCTAGGCACATAAACATCTTGCACACAGACATGTGCGGTGGAGACTGCAGAGGCAGCCTGGGGGAGGTTTTCTAGAAGTGACACGTCAGCCCTCCATGTCCTCATATCCAACCAACCTGAGATGACAGGAATTTAGAAGGAAAGATTGTGTAGATTGTGTCTGTGCTGGACATACTTCTCAGCATTGTTTCCTCACCAGTAAAACTAAACAGCACTTACGATGCATTCTCATGAGCATTCTAGTGATGAAGGATAAGGAGGATGTGTCAAGGTTATAGACAAACATGGTGCCAGTTGATAAAAGGTGGCACAAGCCTGTAATCCCAGCACAGGAAGACTGAGGCAAGAGGATCACGAGTCATACTCCTAAGTGGCCAACTTAGAGAGACCCTGTCCCAAGAAAGAAAAAGGCCTGAGGATGTAACTCAGTGAGAGATAGCCTCTGGGTTCCATCCTGAGAAGTCCAGAGATTTGGGTCTTCTAGACACCCCAGAACCAGCATCCAGAAAAACCTGTAGCTGACTGTCCTCTCTGGGCCCTGAGGGCTGCTGCCCTTGTGCCCCTCTGTTCAGGAGGTAACACCATTGCAAGTAACCAGAGCTCACATCATTGACTTGTAGGCACTCACCTGTAATCCCAGCACTCTAGGAGGCTGAGACGGGAGGATCCCAAGTTTGAGTCCATTCTGGGCAATTTAGCAAGGCCCTATCTAAAAATAAAAAATAGAGGGGGGCTGAGGATGTAGCTTAGTGGAATAGAGCCTGGGTTCAGTCCCCAGTACTTCAAAAAGAAATGTGAAAAACAGTTGACAGATAATAAATGACTTATCCCACTATGGGGACACCAACATGTACTCATACCAGGCAGATGATACTTAGAATTGTAGTTTCACAACCTACCATCTACATAGCCTTGGGCAGGTGACTAATCTCTCTTGAGCCTTACTTCTCTAAAATAGGGGTGATAACACCTAACCTGTAAGGATGCCAGCAGAATTTAAAAGAGGTCATGCACAGCTCAGAGAAGGAACTCCTCAGTGTCAGCTGTTAACTAAATTAACCCACATCACTAATCACAGTTAGTTGCATCATGTTTAAAAATAAGATAATAACATTTCAATTGAGTTGAACCTGACTGCGGCAACACAGGCAGCAAAGGGAAGGCAATGGAGAGCAGCCTGTCTCTCTAGCTCTCCTTTGAGCTCTCCCGCACCCCCACTGGCAACCGCATGCCAGGACCCTGGCCCTTGGACACTGCTGTCAGCTTGTTGTCAGGACTGTTTCTTGCCTCTGACCTGAGCCCTGTGTTTGCTGCTCCCCACTGTGGCGAAAAGAACAGGCCATTTCAATTAAAAACACAGACAAGTGCCATCTGCAAGGGTATCCTGCCATCTTGCCTCCTGAGGGCATTGTTGACATCTAAAGAGAATGTGGAACTGTCATGAAGGGGAAAAATGCAGGCATGGAAGGCAGAATCAAAGGTTCTGGAGGGAGGGTGGAAAGTCCCCTTCTAGTGCAAAGCCCCAGCTTCAAGCAGAAGTCGGCTCTTTCTTTGGGTGGCACCACTTCCCAGAGTCCTCACCAAACAGAATAATAGCAAAGCCACAACACCTGGCCTTCCCCAGAACATGGATACCACGATGAGCCCACCCCAGGCACCGCACCTCAGCCCTGTCCTGAGCGACTCTTCATGCTAGTGCCTGCTTCCACCAAGCAGCTGTGGTCTGACTGACACGCTGCCGGTTCAACGCCTGGCACACACAAGCGCTGGGTGAATGGTGCTGGAATGAATGAAGTTGAGCTCCTGCTCCCGCTCCAGGAAGCTGGGCGCCTAGTTATCTTCTGTTGTTTACTTCTGGATGCCCTCTTTGAAGAAAAGGCAGGAGGAGGCTTATCAAAAATCTCTCCCACAGGGCAGTGTTTGCATATCTTTGTCTCTGCTATGCTTTCCACATAGATTTTCCCCTTTAAAATTAAATTTGGTTCTCAGGGTAATGTTCTGAGAGGTTGTGTGTAATGGCACATGCCTGTAAACCCAGCACTCAGGAGGCTGAGGCAGGAGGGTAGCAGTGTGTCTGAGGCCAGCCTGCCCTGCTTAAGTTAAAAATGACTAGGCAGAACTCAGGCTCAAATGTAGACTAATAAAATTTTAGTGCATTCATCCTTCCTGGATGGTATCTCTGGCGTTTTGTTTTGTTCTTCCTTTGTGAGTTTTTCTCTAATCAGTTGGCCAGGTAAGCAATGAAAGGCAAAGCTCTGACAGTGCCCAGGACAGCAGGCCCTAAGGAGATGGGAGGCCCACCTTGCGAGTGGGAAACCGTTCTTGAGGAGCCCTTTTCTGATATCCGCCACTGGAAGGCTTCTCTGGGCATTCCGAGAAACAGCCCAGAGAACCCTGGCTTTGGTGCTCCCAGGAAACCCCTTCCTTTGACATGACACAACTGGTTAAATTTGTAAATATTGTGGAATGGCAGAGAAGAGGGCTGATGACTATATTGCTTTGCTGAAAGTGCAATACCCTTTAAAATTTCTCTCTTTAAAACTCTGTGGTGGGGGGAAAAAACAATGAAATAAAAAAGCCACAAGTCAGTACCCCAGAATTTGCAGCAGAACCTTTGGCTCTAACCAGATCCTGAGCTGAGAGGCCCTCCTTCCCTGCCGCCATGTTGGTTCCTCCTCTCTACCCTCTCCCTCTCTCTCTTCCCATACACAGGACCAGTTCTTGGCTGGGCTACATACTTGGCTCAGCACTCTGCTGAGCTATGGCTATTTTGAAGTATTTTAACCTTTTAGCAAGGGTACCCTATTTTCATTTTTCTCTAGCATCCACAAATCACATAGTCTGTCCTTCCCACATCCTTTCCAGCCCAAGTATCAATCTTATCCTTGTTTTCTTTGAACCTCCAGTTTGTACTTTTCACTCAATTATCTAATATTTCATACAATATATCAAGACAGCATCCAATATATGTCCATTAAGGAGCTCAGTGTCAATTTAATGTACTGTTTATCCTTTGCATGCTACAAATGATGTAAACGCAGGCATCATGTGGAGAAATGTCTTTGGAGATCCAGTGCAGCAAAGAACATTTAGCTCGCTAGGAGACATGCCTACATATCCTCACTAGAGAACTATGAGAAGACAAGCAAGGTCCACCGAAGTGCCATGAAAACTCCAGAAGGGTACAAGCATTCTCATCCTGGGGGCAGAGAGATAGCTCAGTGGAATAAGTGCTTGCCTGGCAAGCACAAGGTCCCCAGTTCAATTGATGGTGCCAAAACAAAACAAAACAAGCATTCTCACCCTGTGATGCTTCACTTTATGTCTGAAGTTGTCTAGCACCACAGTACCCACACCTTTGGTGAAACATTATTATGGACATGTTTACAGGTCATTAGATGGGAGGGACTGATATTTGAACTGGTGGACTGAGCAAAACAAATATCCATAATTTGGGTGGGTGATCAGCTAGAGGCCTGCACGGAGCTTGTGCCAGTAAGTAACAAGGAGCCCTCCTGCCTTCCAGGCACACAGCTGGCCTTCTTTTTCCTGCTTTCAGACCGAGAGCTACATCAATTCTTGAGTCTCACACCTGCCAACAATTGACACCATCCGCACTCCTGGCTGTCAGGACAATGCTGTTGGCCTTGTTAGTCTGCTTGTTCGCCAACTGCAAATCTTGGAACTGGTGAGCGCCACCATGACTCAAGCCAGCTTTCCTTAAGAAGCTTTTCCTGTTCCTCAGGGGAACCCTGGCACATTCCAGTACTTTTCCCCAGAACCATTCATTAGTTCTCTTCAGCCTCGTTCCTCTGTGTGAGATTTGTGGGCCAGCACCTGTGGCCTCACTTGCATCACAACATCATGCCGCATACACTGAGTCTGAGCCCGCACCTCACCGTATCCCAGGTGACTCATCTGCACATCAAATGTGAGAAGCTCAGCACTGCCTCTGAAATTATAAAACCACATGGGAAAAAATAACAATATTGAAAATATGTGTGGTATTATTCACCTATAATCCCAGGACTCAAGAGGCCAAAGCAGAATAGCCACCGGAGTTCAAGATCAGCCTGGGCTACATAGTGAGTTCAAAGTGAATCTGAACAGCACAGGGAGACCCTGTCTCAAAAAAACAAAAACATAAATAAATGCTCATGGGCTGGAGTGTGACTCCATGATGGAGCTCTTGCATAGGGGGCACAAAGTCTTGCGTTCAATCTTCAGAGTCAAAAATAACTGATTGATCTAATTGAAGAAATAAATGCTTGACAAAGAACTTCAGGTTCTTGCTTGCTTGTTGAGAGAGGGTTTAGCTTTGCAGTGCAGGCTGGCCAACTGCCTTCAAACTCAGTAGTCTTCCCGCATCAGACTCCTGAGTGCTGGGGTTACAAGTGTGAAATGCCACACTGGGCAAGAAGGAAGCATTATCTTGCTTTCTTCCCCAACACTGGGGACTGAACTCTACCCAGAGCCCCCTCGCGCCAGGCAAATGATCTACCACTGCGCTTGTTCCCAGCAGAACTTGATTAATCAAAGCTTTGTTACCTGAGGACACTGTAAGGGGAGTAAAAGGAGACCTCCAAAAGGAATACAGAGGCCAGGAAATTTTCTGAGCCGCGCTAAACTCCCAGGTGTGGAAAGCCGACCAGGGAGGCCTCCCTATGCGAACTCACCTGCCGGCCAACATAGGTAAATCCCGCAGGGCCAGCCATGCCCTGGAGGCCGCCTTCACTCCTCCAAGACGTTCTTTGTTTTCTCTGGACTGGCAGTTTGTGGAGAATCTCTGCTTCGCTGCAAACCGGCTCTGAGCGACAGCAACATCTCTGCAGAACTGGCAGGGACCGTGCTACGGAAGATTTCAGAAACTTCAAGGCAAGAGGACAGAGAAGCAAACAAACAAAAACCCCTCCGATTTTCAAGAGGAAAAGAGCTGGGAAGTACCGGGAGGGCCTTAGGGGTCTGCAAAGGAAAACCAAGTGGGGCTGCATCTTTCAGCTTCTGCTCACTCCAGCCTGTCATTGTTTTTGTTTGTGTTGTTTTGTTTTTGAGGCAGGGTCTCACTACCCAGGTCAGGCTGACCTTGAGCTCACTCTGTCACCCAGGCTGGCTTCACCCTCATCACAACTCTCCGGCCTCAGCCTGCGAGCGCTGGGATTACAGGCATGCATCACCATGCCCTGCCTCCAGCCTGATTGTTATTTCAAACACATGGACAACAGTGTAATCTCTTCTTGCAGCCAACCATGGGGCCTGTGCCGGTGGTGGTTCGAGACTGCCTCTTCACCTGCACACACCCGCCGCGGCTCAGGCGGAATCCTGGTCCACCTGTATCAGTTCTGGGCAGGGCGGGGCGCATGCGCTGTACTCATCACGCCACGCGCCTGCGGTCGCCGTATTTCTGCAGCACAGCTCCCTGCAGGCTGGGACACTGGTGCAGTGGAGCCGCAGCAGGCAGCTCCCCTTCCTAGGATGCTGTGACAGCACCATTTAATCTCTATCTGTATGGTGCTGTTGCAGGTTACACACACACACGCAGCCTACACAAGCAGTAAAGGGAAAAAAACGCCTACTGCTTAAAAGCCAAGAGTATGATCTCAGCCAGACTGTTTCTTACCAGCTGTGTGACCTTGGGCAAGTTACCTAGCGCGTCTGTGCTTCACTGGCTTTCTCTCTACAATGAGGTGCACAATAGTGTCCTATGTAAGGACGTATGAGGATTGATCATGCTGATGAGTGGAGAGGACCAGAGAATACAGGCTGTGGTGGCAAGCACCTGTAATCCAGCACTCAAGAAGCTGAGACAGGAGGAGCACAGAAAGCTTGGGCTACACAGTGAGTTCAAGGCTAAACTGTATAGCAGGACCCTGACTCAGGAAAAAAAGAAAAAACATGGCTCACGTTAAAAACACTATGGGCTCCTGAGTGACCTACAGAAAGCCAGAATCACTCCCTGCTCCTTTTTTTCTTTGGTGTGTTGGCGGGCAGTACTGGGGTTTGAACCTAGGGCTCTCTAGCACTGAGTTACATCACCAGCCTTTGTTTGTTTCTAAATTGCCCAAGCTGGTCTGGAACTTGTCAACCCACTTCCTCAGCCTCCTACTGGCTGGACTTACTGGCGTATGCCACCACCTGGCTAGAATCACCTTTAAAAGACTTCCGGGTCACCGCTTGGATAGCTTCCTAGAGGCCCAGCGCACAGGCCCCGCCCACGGTGCCGTCCTCTCCAGCACATTCCAGACAAGAACTAACAAGCCTGGGCCTCACCTTTTTCCCCAGGAAGATCCTGGCCTCATCATCTAGGCATGCGCAGGCTGGAAAAAGCAGGAGGCAGCTTTGACTGAACCTGGTTTTTGTCCCTTGTCTAATAAATGCCCAAGCTGTACCTAGACCCACCCTGCTGCAGCCCTGCGCCGTACCCCATTTCCAGGGAGTGCCAGGGGCTTTCAGAGTGTCCTTCCACCCTGCTCCCTCTGAAAAGTCCTTCACTAGGAACATGATAACCTCTGGTCACTTCTGGTCTGACCTTTCTAAAACCCTCTGGAGATGTTTCAAAATGTCACGCCCTCCCTATCACCCGGACGACTCACCAAGCCGCGTCTTTCCTCAGCCTGCTGCCTAAATCACCACTGTCCACTCAAGTTCCCTTCTGCCCACGGTGACCCTGCTCATCCTAAGGCCAACCTAGACCATTACCTCCTCTGAGAAGCCCTCTCGTTGCTCCCTGTCTTCTGAGCATGGATGAGAATCGCCTTATACACTTTCTACCTCAACTTTTCATAGAGTAGGCACATCAGCATTTCTTTTTTTTTTTTTTTTTT
>PVKN010008286.1:0-25355 GCA_004027915.1 Capromys pilorides
TCTCCACGATACTTGGAAGAAAAAATGGTAGACATTAGCCAAGAGTCTCCAAGATACTTCAGTGGAGGTATCTTGTCATTCCAAACAAACTAACTGCTGGTAAAAAAGAGAGCAGGTCATTATAGCCCTGATGTCACATGTTAAACACAACCAGTTTCCCATCACTCAGTTACTGTACAGCTTTTGATACATGGTGCTGTGCACCTATAATCCCAGCTACTAGGGAAGCTGAAGCAGGAGGAACACAAGTTTGAGGGCATCCTGGCCAACTTGTTGAGGTTTTTAAATTAAAATAAAAAGTAAAAAGGAACAGTGATGTAATGCTCAGTGGTAGTGTCCCTGGGGTCAACCTCTAGTACCAAAGGAAAATAAAAGACCCTGGAACACAGTGACTATATCAAAATATTGCCGCACCTGCTAGACCTACTCTACTTGTGAGCAAACCATCCCATACTCCAATTGCTAAATATAATTCTCACTTTGTCTTCTTGGAATATTGCTGATATTATCATGTTATTTTTAATAATGTGAACCTGAAAATAGGGATGAATTAGAATGAAGCAAAAATAACTTTAGCATTTCAGATAATAATAATAATAATAATAATAATAATAATAAGCCAACCATCACCATTTAACTAGAACACTGGACTTACCATTTTGTACTCAGGGATTTAAAAACTGTAAAACTCCATTTGTTCTTTCAATTTTGGAACATTAAGTTAGTTACCTCTCAGAGAAGCTATCAAAGTTGGAAACAAGATCACACATCCGAAGTCCACTCCGAGCAGCTTTGGAAGAATAAACTGGGCCAATGCCCTTTTTTGTGGTACCCAAGCTTAACAGGGAAAGAAAGATCAAACAGTTACACAAAAAAGATACAGGGCTTACAGCGAGATCATCACAGAGCACCAAGTTATAACTATTTCTATTTATGTTATTTCCTGTAAGCTTACTGTCATGATCCCACTGATTTTCTCAATAGCTACACAAGATGTTCTATTACTTCTGGCCTAGAACTTACGCATGAAGGTCTAAACACGCTATTCTGTACTGTACACAGTACAGAAAAAAAAAAAAAAATCTTACTTTTTTCCTGCCTGTTCTTGTCTCTGTTGTTCCTGGATACCATCAGCTGCTTGGTGAAAATCAAATACTAACAAGAAACAGTAAACAAAATCACAATTATTAAAGGAAGTACACAAGAACAAAAATTTTTGTTTCAAACTACTGAAGTTATGAATCCTTCCGGCCTCATTTCATTATGACAATTTACAGATAAAGTTTTAAATTGATAACAGTAGCAGCAAGGACCATCTGCCAACTGGCACATTAATATGAAAATATGCCAGATCTTTCACTCTGATATATTAGTCTACACAACTATAAAACTGAGTCACTGAGAGGCTGACTCTGTAACACCACATCCTAAGATTATACAAAACTCATTATACAACAATGCTTTCTGGCTTCAAGTTCTGAACTCCAGAAATGCAGTGCCCATACTGACGCCTCCTTCTTCCTCACTAGCCCCACTGTCTACGCGCTCTCACCGGAACGACACCTGACTGTGTAGATCTTTTTTCACTCATGGATATTTCTAACCCAAATTGTTTAGTGCACTCAAAACTATCTTTCCAAGATACACATGACACACATACAATCCCATTACTCCTCTGCCCTTAGAAACTCAATGGTTTTCAATTACTCTAAAGAAAAAGACAAAATTCTTTCATGCATGGTGTCCATATTATCTGCACTTGATCTTACACTGTATTCTGCCCTCTGGTCACACGCTCATTTTTTGCTGTCCTTAAAAAGGTGTACGCTTCTCCTGCACACACTTTCACACTCAATTCATTCACATTCTCTCTCTCTCTCTCCTTCCCTCCCTCCCTCCATATTGTGCATTAGAATAACATTAATGCTGAATCTGTGCCAACAAGTTCCCTAAATATTCACTGACTCAAACAATAGTTTATTAATAACACAGGCCTAGAAATCTAACCAAAGTTTCTGGGTAATGGTTTGTTTTTACACATCTTTATGTGAACATAATTTACATACCATAAAACTCATCCATCTCAGTGCACAGTTCAATATCACCCATTAACTGCAATCCTGAATTCATTGATACACCCTTCCCTAATTTTCTCCTTTTGAGATACTATTGAACGTGTACAGTCTTCTCCCCTTCTTGACCAGGAAAACCACAACACCTTCGTATGATCAACGGATTTCTCTCAGGACAGTGTGATATTTTATATACTAGTTACATTATATATGCTAAATATATGCAAGTATTATCTGATTTTAAACTGTCTAATCAATATTTTACTACCATAGAAATAGTTTAACAAGATCCATAAAATCATGCCAGTACACTGTACACCAAAAGATATATAAGAATGCTCACAGTAAAATTTGTAACAGCCCAACACGAAAAACTCAAATTTTCATCAAGGTGAAATGGATAAATTGTGGTACATTTATATAATGAGATTTTAAAAAAAACAACTGTCTTTAACACTGAAGATGAATGTTACAGATGGAATGTTTAGCAGCAGACAAAAAAATAAAACCTACATAATGCTGAATTTTATAAAAAGTTCGAAAATAGACAAAACTAACCATGATGAAAGAAATAAAAATAATGGCTACCTGTGATGAAAGGAAGGAGATAATAACTAAGAAAGGTCCGTGTGGGTTTTAGGACAGTAGTAAGACTTTTTTGTTGCTGATTTTTTGTTGTTGTTGTTTTCTTTTTTTTTGTCTTTTTGAGACAGGGTCTAGCTATGCAGTTCAGGTCGGCCTTGAGCTCACTTTTGTAGCCCAGGCTGGTCTGGAACTCACACTGATCCTCCTGCCTCAGCCTCCCAAGTGCTGGGATTACAGGCATGCGCCACCACGCCCAGCTAAGTCTATATTTTAAGACGGTGATTAAATAAATAAAAAATGTGATTTTTGATGCACATGCATATATTTTGATGTTTTACAGCATAGTTTAAAATGTTAACATTTCTAAAACATGGAGTCTAGACTTTGGGGGCCAGAACTGTTCTTAAGAACTGTTTTAATAAAAACTGGCAAATTAGTTATGACAAGATTAAAAGCCTTTGAATAAAAACTTTGCTTTTATATAGGACTTTAATTTCTATTGTTAAAGAAATTAAAAAGGTAATCAGCAATCCACAAGTAGATGGCTGATGGAAAGCAAATAAATCATATTTTCAAGAATTAAGCACTCTGTCACTAAGATAATGTTTCCCTAGGCTGCAGGAAGCTATTAGTGTAATCACAGTAATTACTTTCTTAAGGCGTCACTGGCGCGGAGTCTTCCATCTCCACAGTTACAATTTTGTAAAAACAGTTTTTGTTTGAAGTTGCTTTGAATATTGCCTCTATTATCTATAGCTACAGACACTCGGGACAGCCACCTTGGGAATCTCGTCTAATTTTTAAAATTAGAGATAATGGCACATCTTTAGTATTTATATCAGTATCACACAGCTCAGTTTAGTTTGGTTTCCTCCCTCCCTCCCTCCCTCCCTCCCTCCCTCCCTCGCATGCCACCCAGCACCTTACGTACACCACGCACAGGTGGTGCCGCTCAGCCACTCCCCCAGCCCTGTGGTGAAGCTGCACTGGGATGTATCCCATGTGATCCTCCACGCGTGTAACACTTACTTTGCCTGCTTTCTCACACCTCAAGAGTAAGGCTTTACTCAAGAGTCACCTCTCGGTACACCCACCCTCGCCACCTACATCACGACACATACATACTTAAATACAGTTTGAATTTGGATCAGTCACACACAAGCTTTTTGCATGCTTTACCGTTTCTGTTTCTCATTCCTGGTTACTGTTTCTTAACATGTCACTGTTAATTAACAATTCTATTGGTCCAGAAATAACAACGGAAGAAAACCTCAAATTTAATGGTGGTAGATGAAATTAATTTTAGAATCTAATTTGCTTAATGCAAAAGGCTAATCTGAACAAAAAGCAGTAATTCCACTGTAGGCAGAAAGACACTCTAAAAATTTGCTGGAAGGTAAATATACTTTTTTTTTTCAGAACCAGGGATTGAACTCAGGCCCTTGAGTTTGCCAGGCAAGCGCTTATTCTACTGAGCTGTCTCCCCTGCCCCTATACTTTTAAATGAGTATAAACAAATAAATATTCTTTGTATTCATACATGGCCTATTTTTAAAGCTGTCTTACAAAATTCCACTATCTTATTCATTTGTTTCACTAACTCTGTCTTCAGAAATAGGTATATTTCAGCCTAGCTTTGCCAAAAAAGAGAAAAGAAAAATACAGTAACATTTTATGTATTTGGAACTCAACTGTAATACATCCTTGTTAGGTTTAATAAAAGACAAAATTGCTAAACTCTTTCATTTGATGAAGGTGACAGAGTTACAAGGAAACGCAGCATGTTCTCCTTACCAATGTGAGCTCTGTCAGATATAATAAGTCTTTTTTCCCAGCCTTCTAGACCTACAGGAAAAGGGGAGAAAACATAGGAGATGCTCTTAAGCTTTCTTAAACCTTAATTCTTTATACATAGAATGTCTAACAGTGTTTTTACTAAAGCGATCACATTGGTGTCTTCTACATAGGAAATTTTACGTTTAACAATCTTTCTCATTTGCCCTTTATTCAATATACAAACTCATCCACACTTTATCCCTCCAACAAATACTCTGCTCTAAAAAGCTCCAGTCTCAGAACAGTCACCTCTACATTAAATACTTCTAGGAATGCAGAAGGAAAATGGCTGGGAAATATTTTGCTAGACATGGGGGTGGGGAGTTCAAAACCTACTAGGGGGAAAAACCTCAAGAAAAGGGAATTTTAGGGTGGCATCTTTCCAAGACGACCACACAAAATAATGAAACTTGCCCACCAACTCCTCCACAGTTCTGTCAATTACTACATTTATGCTGAACTGTAATGAAATGTTGGTATCTCCCCGACAGACTGAGCTGAGGCTAGGCGCCTTCACAGCGCCAGGCTCTTCACGGAACACACTGGAGAAAAAAAAAATTGACTACTGGATGAACAGATGACCGAACACAAATAGATATTTAAGACAGTGCCTTAGGTTTCATTTGTTTTAAGATTAAACTATCAAGCCCTAAACAGTTTCAAGGCTAAAATTTACTGACTTATTTGTTTGTATTTTTAGGGAAGGGTCTACAGGTTGTTCAGGGACTCACTACCAGGTCAGACTCATAGTGATCCGCAGCAGGCCCGGGGATCAAACCCCAGGCCCTTGTGCCTGCTGCAGGAGCTTTAATCCACTGAGCTAACTGGCCGGCCCAAGGCTAGTATTTATATATTAGCATTTGTTAAGACTAGGGGAATAGTTCCATGATACTCTGGTTGCCAAGCAAGCACAAGGATCTGGGTTCAATCCCCAGCACCATGGAAATATGAAACATTTAATAAAAATGAAGTAAAAATTAGTTGTTAGCACTGATAATATGCAATATTCATCCCGAAAATTTATTCTTTATAAATTAAGGAGACCTTCCTTGGTAATGTGCTAGAAAGTAAGGAGTAAACCCAGCCCAGGGAGCTGTAGCCTCTGCAGCTGCTCTGCCCCTTCTGCCGTGCTGGGGACGCAGTCTGGGCAGGGCCTTTACTCTGACTGGTACTCTGAGTCCCTTTCTTCACGTTGAAACATGTTCTAAGTCTGCCAGGCTGGGCTCAAGCTTGTGATCCTCCTGCCTCAGCCTCCCAGAGTACTGATATTACAGGCACATACCATCATGCCTGGTTTTCAGTTGTTCTGGACATGCAAGTTATGTTTACCAAAGGTAATTTTCTCTTCTAAAGTAAATATGACAAAGCTCATGGAGGTGGACTTAGCAAGGTCAGACAAGCCAGAAGGGTAAATGAAGCAAAGCAAAATGATTCAAGGAGATCAAGAGCAGCAAGAAACTCCATGTCCACCAAATTAGAAAGTAGGGACCAAAAGACAGAAAGACAGGGAGGACAAGGGCAGTCACAGACAGGGTTCTGTAGGTTAGAGGCTGTTGTTAAGAACACTTGAAGATGGGCCACTCCCTAAATGACAAACTTGATCAACAACCAGAGTATTTCCAATGAAAACTAATCTGAAGGGCAACTGTAGGAGCAATTCTCCTCAGTGGTGTAGTATTTATGTTACCAAAACCCCATCACACCCTAAGGAGGTAACCAAGTTGATCAGGAAAGTGAGGTGAAAGCTATTTCTTTCAAAGTGAGGGGAACAAAAGCACTGCCTAAAGGAGCATCCCATCCCCCTTTGGAAGGAAGCTACCCCCTTTTATCTGAGCTGAAACAACCTAGGGGGAGCTCTCAATCTGGGAAACACTGGCAATGAACAACTTGTGAATTTCCTAGAGTTGTGCTATGCACAGATAGCAACTGTATACCTTAAGATAAAGTCTGAAGATGGTCAATGCCTTAAAAAAAAAAAAATCAAAATCTACGAAAGGGTCTTTCTGCTCTGTGCTGATTATAATGATTAAGCTTCAGTAAGTAGTACTGCAATTTTTGCCTTACAATAACCTGAAATTTTAAAGCATAGGACAAAAGTGTTAAATTGTCTGACGTGACATCCTAAAATATTCTAAAAATAATAGATGTAACAGATAAGACTCCTTTTTTCATACCTTTTCCTTTTTGAACATTTTTTTCTGCTTCTTCAAACAATCCAGGTAGGTGAATTACCACACCATTTCCTAAAGGAAACAATTCCTCATCTTAAACATTTGTATACACACATCTACAATAACTTCATCTAGAAGAGTAAAATACTTAAATAGGACATCCTGATTTATCAAGAAATTTACCATTGAAATGAACGTAAGTTTTAAACACTTGCTTAACATAAATAATAATTGAATATAAGGGGTATAAGACACTAAAATTACACACAAACTAACAAATTTTGGGGAAGCAAAAAGAAGAATGCTACCACGTAGTTTAAAAATAACTGTGCAGTTTAGATCACAATAGACTAGGATCAATGTCATTGAAATCCAGGAGTTATTCATTAGTGGTCATAAAAATCACTTTAGTTAGGTGATTAGGACTTTTAAGAATTAGTAGCAGAGTACAAAATATTCTTTTTGTTTTGTTTTTTGTTTGATTTTATTTTATTTTTTATTTTATTTTATCTATTATTTTTTGAAAGTAGAAAGTATTCTATCACATTTTGTTATAATGGTTCAGAACCAAATTTTTCTTTTTGTGAGTCAGAGCTAAACATATAGGACTTGGAAAACTAATTTGATCATCTAATACTTCTTTATAGAACTATGATGTCAATGATCAAAGCTGCATGACAAATATTTACTTCACAAATTATTACCATGAAAGGATCTGAAGGAGTTACAAATTGTCAAAGTTAGGTATATTCCAGAAGCTACCATGGTCAAAATTAATGCAGGACCAATGAGCCATATGGTCAATGAGAAATGAAATCAGTTTTAATAATGAAAATTAAATACTACTATCAATCCCCAATCAGTTCAACTGAAACACTTACCAATGAATGCAGTGACATTCGGATTAATTATTCCACTAGGTAGAAGATGAAAATCGTATTCCACAGAATCTACAACGACTGTATGGCCAGCATTATTTCCTCCCTGAAATAGAAGACAGGGGAAAACTGATCATGACAGTATGAAAAATAACATCTCTCCTTCCAAAGGAAACTAATAAAAATTCCTGAAGTGTCAATAAAACTTAATGAAGCGCAAGCATTTGCCATGCGTACTGGTGAATTAAAGGCTTTACAACAGTTTGAGTTTTTCCTTTGTGTTACAACGCAGCTGAATGAGTACCACAAGTGCATCTAAATATTGCAGAATTTAGGTTTCTGGAAGACAGTTATATTCCTTTTTAAAAAGAAACGCATGAAAACATACAGAAAATAGTCTGGCTTTGGCACTAAGCAGGAGTAAACATACACTTAATTATCCATGATATTTTATCTATACAAAATATTATCTCAAAGATAGAAAAAAGTAATTTATAATAACTAGTCTAATGATGCAAATATTCTTAAAATTGTTTTTGTTCTTAAAGCATGCAAATCAATTTTGTCATCTGAAATCTGCATTCTTATATGGGCTGAATTAGGATGTCTCCCTAGAAACTCCCCCAAATATTGGTTACCCAAAGATTAATTTATAAATCAGCCTGAGCATTTACCCAGTTAGAGACAGACTGCTAGAGCCTGCCCATCTCTAGATCAAGGAATCTGTAATGCTCAGAATCACTCTATAAAGCCATGGTGAATTTTCTACTCCATGAAGCTTATGTCTACCTGGTCAATACAAAAGCACAATAATGAATTAGGTACAAAGAAGACAATCAGTTAAGTGTCCACATCATTTTTCCAAGCTTTAAATTAAAAAGCATGGATGAAAACACATGTATTTTAAACTCATAAAAATAAATTAAGAAGGGCCAGCAAGATGGCTCAGTGGTCTAAAGCGCCTCCCTAGGAAAGTTTAGGCAAGAGCAGCGGTGGCGCAATCCCAGGCACTGCAGGCTGAGCCGGCCATAACACAAATAAATAAACGAGGTTTAAAAAAAATAGAATTAAAAATAAAGAAGCAACAAACTAAGAGCATTTAACATTGTGTGTAGGAAAATTTAAAACAAAACTACCTCCCGAGAATGATCAGCTTGTCTTGATTACAAGACCACATTGGATGAAATTAATGTTATTGACTTTTTACAGAATTCTCACCAACCCTGAACTCAATAAATGCAAGAAAACTAGTTCCTGTTAAAAAAAAATCTTCAAAAGGTAGTGAATGTTTATTTACTATTTTTCTCACTATAAATAATTCCTGCTTGAAGACTAATACTTTCAGTAATTTCTTTTAAAAAAGAATTAATAGTAATGGTCACTTTGACAGCCCAAAGGAAGCAGGATAGCTCCAAGTCCTTCATGGGACACCAACAAGGAAACAACAGGTAACACATACATACACTCCCTTACCTTTAATATTTCACTTTTTAAAATTTTTAGTTTATTAGTATTTGTGAATAGCATAACATATTTACACTCTTTGTGGGAAACTGGTTACTATTTATTTTAAATTAAACTAACTTTGGGCCAAGGAGATAGCTCAGGGGCATAAGTACCTGCCTGGAAAGTGCAAGGTCCTGAGTTCAATTCCCAGTTCCGCTAAATAAATAAATAAATACAACTTAAGTCCAAGCTGGAAAAGTTCAGTTACAAAGGACTAGAAATCATACTTTGAGGCAAAGCTTATCCGTACCATTATTATTTTTCAATAACCAAGGTAACATTAAGGATAATGCAGTTCAAATAACTGAATTAGCTGAATATGAAAATTATGTCAAATATACTCCAGAATGACACAAGATTGTCTTATTAAAGACTTGGGAGGAGCTGGTCACCGTGTGCACACCTGTCATCCCAGGCGTCGAGAGGTTGAAGTAAGTCGATCGCTGCAAATTGAGGGCCAGCCTGGGCTACCAAGTAAGTCCAAAGCCAGTCTGAACTGCATAGTGAGACCCTGTCTCAAACCAAACCAAACACTTAGGAGAGAAAAACAAGTACTTATTTATATTTGTGCCCCAGGTGGGAGATGGGGTAGGAACATTTCATATGAGAAGGGTGCTGAGGTGAAGTGAGAAGAAACCACATGTAAGGAGTTTCTGGAAAAGGAAACTATGTAAATACAAGTCTTAATACACTGTCCTATGTGTGAAATGCATCATTCGAAGCTCTGAATTAAACAAATTTTTAAAAAATTTTATTAATTTTAATGAGAAAGAAATAGCAATGAGACAGTTTCAAAACAGGTTGGTAGGACAGTTATAATAATACATTGCATACTGTTGCCTTCATAGTTATTCAGAGTACAAGATGCAGACATGATATCTTGTGTAAACACTGTTAGTGCAAATCTTTCTTCTCATTGAACTAAGAGAAGATGGCTGTGCATCTATCCTATTTTTCACTACATAATGGTCCTTCATTTATATCCCCCTTCTTTCTTTTGTTTTGTCAGAGATGGGTGTTCCATTGTCATTCAAATATTGTAGGTGCATGAATTTATCAAAATAACCCAATATAGTGCAATACGCCATAATAGTAGTAGGTTATCAGTAAAGCACCTTTTTAAATGCTAAGCTAAAATATAGTTTATGTGGTATAGACCAAATTCCCCTTGGGAACTCGGTGGACGGTTCTCAAAGATATGGGTCCAAGGAGAATTCACATCCTTCAGCAGATAATGGTTTCAAACAGGAACACACTGCTGACCATATCTGCGCCTGCCCAGTTACAAGCTATGAGGACAGATGGAGCTGCCTGCCCACAGGACACTATATATAGCCTGTGCTAGGATGACCAACAGCAAGGACAGGTGTATTTAATCATGTTAGTGATTTTCATAAGGCCAGACTGTACAAAATACAATGATGGAAGAGATTTTTCTTATTCTAATGGTTTTGTTTTGTTCGTCTTTTTGAAACAGGGTCTCGCTGTGCAGTTCAGGCTAGTCTTGAGCTCACTTTGTAGCTCGGGCTGGTCTCAAACTCACAATGATTCTCCTGCCTCAGCCTTCCCTCAGATTATAGTCCTGAACCATCATGCCCAGCTTCTTATTCCAGTTTTAATAGTCATATTGTTCTATTGGGCCAGCCAAATAGCTCAGCAGATTAAAGTGTCCCAGGGGTTCAATCCCCAGGCTGTGCTGGCCCCACCTCCACAGTGCACTGAGATAGCAACTGAGATTGGGTGTGGTGGCATGCCCCTATAATACCAGCTCTTGGGAGGCTACAAATAGCTGGATCACTATAAGTCCAATCTAGTAGTGAGACCCTGAACACTGTGTAGACAAGTCCCTAAAAAATACAAAAAGAAAAAAAATTATACATATATATATATAATTATATATATATAATTTCCCCCAAATTAAGCCTACTAAATTATACCCCAAAAAGCACTAATCATATACTGTATTCATGTGAACTTCTATATATAATTACCTCTCACTACCTTGCTAAGCCCCCACTCATGTACTAAAATACTTCTATTTTTTATTATCATAACCATGTTTTATATCACTTAACTAAATAATAGAAACTTACGCAAAAACCTATGGAATTACAATTAAAGGTAATTTTCTGGATCAATATCATATGGAAAATATTTAACAATTCTCAAGAGTCTTAATGATTCCTTAAGTTTTTATTTATTTATTTATTTATTTTTTATTTATTTGTTTGCTTGTTGTGTTTGTTTCTTTATTTATTCATTTTGTGGCTGGCTCAGCCTGCCCTGGTGGTGGCGCTGGCGCAGCATGTGGTGCCGGGGATCGAACTGCAGTCCCCGAAGTCGCCTGAGCCCTCCAAGCAGGCGCTTTAGACCACTGAACCATCTCGCCGGCCCCGATTCCTTAAGTTTTTAATCTGAACTGCCCCTTCCAAGAGAAAACAGTGGAGCATGTTATGTATACGAAGGTTTCTTTGAGGAAAAATATAACTTTACAATGGCTTATGCGATGTTCTTCCAAGAATAAACCAAGTTAACTGTATTAAGATGAAGAACAAGCCAGGCACGGGGCCACATGGCTGCAATCCTCTACTCTGGCGGCTGAGGCGGAGACAGGAGGATCGTCAAGAGTACAAGGCCAGCCTGGACTGCACAGTGAGACTGTGCCTCAAAAAAATAAATAAAAACTGTGAAAAACATACAAACAAAATTCGGTTAGCATTCCTTAATTGTATCAAATTTCTTTGACTACTATCCGGGGCCCCCCCTTCCTTCCACCCTTACACTGGGGACTGAGCCCCGAGCTCGTACATGCTAGGCAAGCGCTCTACCACTGAGCTACAACTTCCTCCGTACTTGACTACTGCTTTCACTATTATTACTGTCATTATGATTAAGTATAAATTCAGTTAAAATTCCTTAATTTCTTATTTACCACTTTTCTTTGACTACTACCTATTTATCCCATCCTGCATTATAATATTAAATATATAATTATAATATATAATTAACCTTTCTGATGACTAGAAAAAATGTGTGCCATCACGGAACTATGAGACAACTAGATTATGACTGAAACAAAAGAAATAGAACTAAAGTTCTTCTCAAAGCTAAAAAGCAAAGTTTTTGATGTATCCAATTTTTACAAAAGTCCATAAGTTCAATACAATTAAAATCAGAAAACAGTTTAACTCCAATTATTTTTTCCACAAGAGAGCTAACTAGAGGTCTAGAGTCTTCCAAAACTGTTGGACTCTCCTTGTGCAGTAGATTTCATTTATTGACTTACATGTTGAGCCATTCTTGCACCTTCGGATGTACCCAATTTGGCTATAAAAGTGTTACATAAAAGAAAGCATCTTTAACAAACAGTGCTGGGAAAACAGGTTATCCATGTACAGAAAATTGAAATCAGGTCCATACCTCTTACCCTACACTAAAATCAAATTAAAATGGATCAAAGACTTCGACATAAAAAGAGAAACTTTTCGAAAATAACATAGAAGAAACACTGATAAGAAAGAACACCCAAGACTTTCTGGACACAACTCTAGAAGCACAGGAAACTATCAAAAATAAATGAGATTACATCAAATTATAAAAAGCTTCTGCACAGCAAAGCAAACAGTGAGGAGACAACATACACACAGTATGGGGGAAAACTTTGCTACCTCTTCTTCAGACAGAAGACGAATAGCTAGAGTATATAAGGAACCCAAAGAAATTACTCACAAATGGGCAAATGGACTGAAAAATGACTTCTCAAAAGGAGTAGCACAAATGAACAAAAAGCATGTAAAAATGTTAACCATCTTTAGCCATTCGGGAAATGCAAATCAAAATAACTGAGATTTTACCCTGGTCAGAAAGGCTATTACCAAGAACACAAAAAATAACAAAGGTCAATTAGGATGTGAAGAAACAGAAAACCTACATAGTGGCTAGGAACAGGACCCAGCAGAGCCACTGTGGAAATCAGTATGGAGATTCCTCATAGAACTCAAACTAGAAATTCCATTGGATTCACCTATAACTCTCCTGGGTATATTCTCGAAAAAGTTAGAACTATCACACTACCATAGAGTTGTACGTATACCCATATTTATAGGCAATCGATTCACAACAGCTAAGCCTAAGTATCCATCAATAGATAAATGGATAAAGCAAAGTAATATAGACACAATGGAATATTATTCAGCCATAAGGAAACATCATGTCATTTGCAAGAAAGTGGATAGGACCTGAGACCAAAGTATTAAGCAAAATAAGTAGACACAAAAAGTAAAATATTGCAAGGCTTGTCTTACGTAAGAAACCTAAACAATATATAAAGAATAAAACAAATGGAATAAAATAAACAAAAAGACTTTTGAGGATGGAGATGCAGGGAACAAAAAAATTACCAAGTTATACACGTATTAATTCTCCAAACATAAATAATGCAAACACACATACCACTGCTAGAAAACAATCACCAACAAGAACAAACCAGAATGAAATTGCCCTCATCTCTTAGGTTCCTATACAAAACTAAGTCCAGGTCAGCTAGAGTCTTTATGTACCAACCCTCTTCTTTCCCCTTATTTCCCAAATTACATAGTGAATTATGTCCCTGGTCATAGTGACTAATGCAGACTAAGACACCAGATCCAACTTGAAAGCAATTAGTTCCTCTCCCTTGGAAACTGTGAATCTTGAGTTTACAGAAGCAGCCTCAGGAGAAAGTCAACCAGGCCTAGCTTCTGAGATCCCAGGAGAAGCCTGGGATCAGTCACCCTCAGGTGTGGGCATCAGTATCTTTGACCAAATAAATCCCCACTAAGCTGAAGATAGTTTCTTTCCATTCTTTGCCAACAAAGAATCCATATGATTCACAAAATAAACTCATTACAACATAGTATGCATGCACCTGGCTCTGAGCTCACTTCTCATACTAATGATAACTGATACAAATATGGTTAAATATTAAAATTTGGAGAATAATTTATGCTGTCAAGGCCAATCCCTTAAAACATGGTACTGTAGGCCACAAGGATGATGTAACAGTACTTAGTTATTTCTAACTCTTTTTCCATGTTTTCTCACATACGCTGCTTCCTTCCTCACGCATTAGTTTTAGGAGTTCGCGTTAGTTTTAGGAGTTCGAAGACAACAAGAGCTTTGGATTTTTTTCTATAGCTCCTCAGCACCAGAGGCCATAACCCCAATTCTAGACTAAAAGTTCACAACAAGACACATCAGTTAGTACATGTTTCCAGTTACACAGTTCCAGAGGTACAGGAGGGCTTCAAAAAAAATCTAGAGAGGAAATTAGTCTGTAAAAATGACTTCATTCTTAGTCTGCTTCAGGCCTTTCCCTTCAGTCAAATCACTCCCTTTTTCACATCAGTGTTTCCTGCTGCAGGAGCCACAAAGCCAGCCAAGCAGCTCTGGACAGTGTTTAAACCCAGAGGCACTGGATCTTGTTCACAGCAACACAGGAGGCCTGGGAGTCAGGGGGCAACAATTTCATACACACGGCCCCAAGGCCTATCTCAAGCCCCTGAGGCCTCTAGAACAGCTTGACTTCTCTTTGTCCTTTTTGATCCGAGCACATGAAAACTGTACCGTAAACGCAGAGCCCCAAATGGAGTCCATCAGGAAGTCCCACTTAGCACTATGGACTACTGCAACGCACATCAGTGTCGCAAAACCCACACCCTTCACCCAAAAAAACGCTATTCCTTCTCTGCCTTCAAGCTTCCTAAGAACCTAACAGTCTTTCAAGTCAGTGCTTGGTAAAGATTAAGAACAGCATTAAATGAAGTGTTTCTAGGTTCAACATTTCACAGTTCACCTGTCAACCCACAGTAGTGAAGCACTCATAAAAGCAACCCCATAACTGAAATTAGCTGATGACTCCACACTAGACCAGGTAAACTGGTCAAATAAACCACTCAGCATATGCACAGACAAGACAGGTAAGAAATCACATACCTGTACCTGAATTTCTTTTAAGCAAAGATATCCAGCTGTTTATGGCAGGCCTTAGCTCACATAGCTACCGCCTAGCTTCAAAACCACACCGCGCATGAGGGTTTCAGGTACTTTGTATTTCTTATTTTAAATTGGCAAAATGAAACAACTAACAATGAAGGTGGAAAAGTACATCACTTTGGAGGATTTTAGGTTCCTAATCTAGAAGTCTGAGATGCTAGTTACCAAACTGTGGCTACCCAGGGTTATTAGCGGGGAGAACGACTACGTAACAGAAAAGTATACACCAATTATATTATATTATATAGTTTTGGGGTTTCATCATTAATAAAACTTCTCCTTTAAAAGGGGTTTGAAGAACTCTAATACAAATACAATTTCATTTCTTTTCTAAAAGGTAATGGTTTCGACCTTTGAAGGAACTTGGTTACACTGAATTTGTAATTAGAGTTGGATAAGAGTAAAACATTTCATACGCAGCCATGAGAACGCCTTCATTCATTGCTCTTCGATGTCTGCACCAGTACTCAGTATTTCAGAGTCCCTTCTGCTATTGATAAAAACTCAACAATCTTCAGTTTTCACTTAGCAATATGTAGTTCACCCACATTATTGATGTCAAAATCTGACAGTGTTCCCAGAAGATAACCATGTTTGTATCCAGTTGCAGTAAGCAGGCTATTAAGTACATATCAGTTTACTGCTTCACTCTAGATTTGTTCTAAGCAACAGTTTTTCCTAGAGATACCTGCACCTATCCAAAATCCACTCACTCCTACCAAAATAAAAGAAACAATAATTTGGATCAGGCACCCGGAGGCTGTTCTACAATTTAAAGATCTACCTCTTAAGAATAATGGTACAGCAGATTCACATGGAGACCCAAAGAGTAAACAAGTTGGCAGTCTCACCAGATGACCAAATTTTGAGAGAATTGCCAACCCTCCACCATCTTCAAAACCATAGGAAGTGTCAAGAAATAATTTTAGCTGTGTACAAAGTCAAGGCACTAAATAACTTTAAAGTTATTTCTTTCCTTTTAAGTACTTCTTTCACCCTTTCTATTTAAGGAGAAAATTTATTGTGGATAGGTCCTTTGTCCTGCTTCCTTACTAATGGCTGTTTGCAGCCTTGGCAAGTACAAATCTAGCTACATTAGTTACATTTTTTCATTGTGTTTATTTTTATGGTGAATAGTTAATTGCACTAAATACTTTTTTCTATGTTATTCTAGAGCCCTGGGTGAGAGAACACAAAGAAAAGGATTATTGCCCTGGCTTTTCCTGGTCACAAGCCGCTGCGTGCCACTCACTGTAACCAAGACCACCGAGCTTGCTTTCTCCAGGAACAATAAATAAGCCCTTGCTTATAGCCTGCTACAAACTGCTCAGGTTAAGAAGCCTTTGGAGGTTCTACTGGACAAAATAAGGGGAATCAAGTACAGTATGTTATTCTGAGAGGATTTGGGGGGACTGATAGCCTTGCTAATAAACTGTTTTCCTGCGGCCAAAAAGGGGCTTTCCTATCCCTACACTTCACTCCTTCAAGTCCTGTGTTAGAGTGTACTTCTCCAGGCTCACCCCAGCCACACTGGTTTACATGGCCATTGTCCATCACACTGTGAGTTTCTTACACAGACATGACTTATGCTTTTTTTGGCTTTTCTTCACTCCAAGACTACATGGTCCCTTGTAGATAACTCCATATTTGTTTACTAGATAAACAATCAGTGTCCAGAGTTAGTCCTATACTTGATGTTCTCCTTTCTTAAAAGACATACTGATTTAAAATTAAGACATCAGTAGAGTTTGTGCTTTGGTTCAAGCTATACACATACTTATTTATGGATCTAAAGTACCTACAACGTTATAAATAAATCCCCATAAGTCCTGAATCTGAAAGACACAGGCTGCTGTAATTCTGCAAATGCCATTAGATTTTCATCAGTTCTTTCCCAAAACACATTTTATATACCAAAACCTATAGCCACAGAAAACACTAGTTCTTTTTTTTTTTTCATTTTAAAACTATTTTGTATTAAGAGAAATTCTTATTTTAAGATTTTATTGTTAAAATATGTAAAATTATTGTGTATATAAAAAACATGTGTATCAGTTCTGGAGGAACTACTGTATAAAATTTGGATTCACGGCATTAAAAAAATTAATAAAAAACATATTTTCAGTGACACACAAAACTTGAAACACCAAACAAAGCAGTCGATCCAAGCTAACACTGACGTTCCCTAGTAACCTGTACAACTAATTAGGAATTTCAACTATTCATATTCTTTAATTTTATAACCTGGGAGAATTTCACAAAGCAGATGTCACACACATTATGAAGACTGGTCAAATAATACAAAGTTCAAGGTGAATCACAAAAGAAATATACCTAAATTGTTTATCTACCTACTTGTGGCTAATGAGGCTTTTTAAAGAATTTAATATTAGATTTTAA
Source organism: Capromys pilorides (assembly GCA_004027915.1). Lineage (NCBI taxonomy): Eukaryota > Metazoa > Chordata > Mammalia > Rodentia > Capromyidae > Capromys > Capromys pilorides. The sequence continues at coordinate 17,482 of PVKN010008286.1, forward strand.
AAGGCACAAAAGAATACAAAAATTATACAAGAAGGTAGTAAGAATAAACAGGTACCAAGGAAGTCTACCCAACAAGCCTCCTCACTGACTTTCCACCACCATCAGCCAACAATTTCCAAGCAAACAGGGCTGCTCCCTAACCGTCTCTTCACTTTCCAAGGCCATTAGATCAGCCTGGTCCATGGCCTACCTTAAGACTAATTTCTTAATAACAGGGTAACAACTGCAGGCTACAAACTATTTCTAGTAATTTTTTTAAGGAACATGCAGGCCTGTGGGGTGGCTGAGTCGGGAAGATCACCTTGGGTTCCAAGCCAGCCTGGGCAACTAATGAGTTCAAGGTTAGCCTAAACTACATGAAGACCATCTTTCAGAATAAACACTGTAATGGTTCATTCCTCAACCATCAGGACCTATAATGTAACCCAATTTAAATTCGCAGATAAACATGGTGGTCCACAGCAGATGAGATAATTAGGCCTCACCTTCTCCCTCTATCCATTCCTCCTTCTCACTGCACAGCTGGACCAGTTCTAATTTTAAGCCCTACAAAGAAGGGTCTTCAACAGCAGCCCCTAAGGCCTGTGGGGGACGGAATTCCGATGGTAACACCTTTGGGAGCCTCCTAAGGATGTATGCTGCCATGTATGCTGCCGGACAGGTGGAGGGAAGAGTGCAAACAAAGGCAGGCCAGCTAGTGCTTGAGGTGGCAGAAAACTGCGGCGGTCTAGTAGTGGTCAAGAAACGGGTAGTTTTCTGCATGAGAAAGAGAATTTAAAAAATAAAGAAGAAAAAAATAAAAGAAATCCCATGCTAAGTCAGAGAATATTTGCATTTCACTTTGCACATATCTGTAAATTCCTTATCTTCCCAAGAAACATTATTTAATTTTAGGTAAGAAAGTCCTCGGATCAAGTGAGTCTTCCTCTGACTTGTCAGAAGACCCACCCAAAACATCATCATCATCATGATTATGCCATGTATTTTTCGAGAGCAAGAAAGAACTATTCTCCGGGCACAGACTGTGGTTAACTTTCAGCTAAACTACACTTTGTTTTGAGTGTGGGTGCTGCTTATCTATTTTGAATTTTGAAACTGGGAGGCGGTTATCTGAGAGCTTTTACAAAGGCCTAGCCTCTAGGCTGTTTCAAAGCAAACAAATAGAAAGCTTACACTGAAAACCACGTGCCGCGCGCGGGTAGGAAGTACATTACCACTCCCTTTCCCCGGAAAGTGAACTTTCCACGTAACCGTACCAAAGTATTTCTACACATCCGATGTCATTCATGTACTTACTTGCTCTTTTTAACCGAGTTGAGAATTCATTCCTTGGAGACCAAGGAGTAAAAAAAACAATCTCCCCTTAATATTAACGAGGGGGGTGGCGGTGGCGGTGGAGTAAAAACAAAAAAGAGAGCCCTCGGACAGTGCCAAAGCCCCGCGGTGGGCTCCGATGTCAACAAAGTAGCGCGGGGTGGCAGAGCTCGGCTGGCCCGGGGCCTGCAGGTGAGGCGGAGGCGAGCCTGGATTCCAGGGAATTGGGGAGAATCGCGCCCACTGCTGCCCCGCCGGGTGCTCTCGGGTCCGCGCCCGGGATGGGGAGCAGGCCTCGGGCGGCGGCTGCCCACACTCGGACCGCAGCGCCGCCGTCCCCGCCCGCTCCTGGGCTGGCACCGGTCCCCAGGCCGAGACCCGAACTCCGCAGGCGTCGCGCATCTCCGTCCCCCGCGCCAGCCCACACGTCCTCCCCGGCAAGCCCGCCGAGCGGCGGGTCCGCGGTCCCCACCTCCCGCCCTTTCTCCACCTCGCTGGGTCGCAGCCGCAGCTCAAGGTGACACCTCGTCTGCGCGGCGGAGCGGGCTCCGGCCCGATCCCCGTCGCCTCACCTGGCAGCGGCACACGATGTCGGCGTCCTGAGCCAGCAGATCCACCACCTTGCCCTTGCCTTCGTCGCCCCACTGCGCGCCCAGCACCACCGTGACCCGGTTCCCTCCCGGTGACGCCCTGGCGCGGCCGCAGTCGCCGTTGGGCAGGGAAGATGCGGCCAGGCTGGTCTCGGCAACCGACATAACTCCTGAGAGGCGCGGAGAGCCCGAAGAAGACGAAGCAGGGAGGAGCGAACGAACTCAAGCGCTCCACCGCCGCCAGCCACATGCGGAGGAAGAAGTAGCCAGAGGCCGGCCCCGCCCCTCTGGCCAGGCCCCGCCCCGCCTCCGACACTGCCGCTTAAACGGGGACCACGACTGCCCCGCGCAGGCAGACCTCGGCAACACTTTCCGTCGGAAAGGCAAGGGGCGGCAATGGCCGCCACCCGGGGCTGAGACCACGCCCCTTTCGCGGCCTGGAGTGCCGCTCTGAGGCGAATCCGTGAGCGGAAGGGGCGTGGCCTTCAGGATGCTATACGTCACGCCCGGCCTCCCCACCCTTCCTCCGCCTTCCAAACTAGAGAGGCACGTAGGTACGCGAAGAGCGTCGAACTACATCTCCCAGCATGCAACGCTGTGTGGCGCAGGTATACAATCTGGTACTTAATTGGGTACCTTCTGCAGGTTTCAGGAACTGAAAGCGTCATTTTGTTTTTTAAATCATTTATTTTTATTAAGAAGGGAGATAAAGAGTACAAAATACAAAGAAAGCAATGTCAAAATACAAACCCACAAATAAACTTAAGTGGGATAGAATTGGACTGTATAAATTTAGAATTCAAAGTTAAAGCTCTAGGAGTAAGAACAGAAATGATGACAAGGTTCAAAAAGGGCAAACTCAAAAGTCAAGCAGTAAAAGTGGTACCAGGAAATTCAGAGATCAAGTAGAGCCCTAACCTTTTCATTTCACAACTTAGTAACAGCGGCTCGCAGACAGTGAATTACCTACTATACATAGTGCATACAGAACCAGCAGTGGAATGCACTGAGTTTTTTGATCCCCACGATCATATAACGTAGGTGAACGCCCTCATTTTATAGGATTCACTTTTTCCTTGTAGTGCTGGGGATTCAACCCAGGGTCTAAGGTATACTAGGCAATCGCTCTACCACTAAACTGCACCCTCGTTAATTTTATAGGATTTGAAGGCTATGTGACATACTCGAGTGCGGCTTGAATTGGTTCTTTGGTCATCTGCTTGGTACCCTATCCTCTCTTAGCTTCACTTGTCAGTATATTCCAGAGTGTCTCAAATGTTGATTTAATATTCTTCCGACTGCAATACAAATTAACTGGGATGTTTATTTCTGATTTAAAAAAAAAAAAAAAAAGACAAGGGAGGAGTAGAATCACCTTGCGTTTAATGTCTCCCGGACATATAAGCTGTCATCTTCTGTAATGGTCCCCCAAAACCCATTTTAGTACTGTATTGTGTTATTTCTCTCCAGTGCCTTGTCAGTATGCACTGAGAACCTATTACAAATGAAGATTGCCAAGCATTGACAACCTAGGAGGATTCAGATTATTTGGTCTACTGACTAGTAAACATACAAATTATAGAGTATGATAATGTACTTATTCCAGCTTTGTCACAAATTAGGCCCTTCGTAGACAAAAACGCTGTCTTATTTGTTCACAAATGCCCGAGGTAGTGCTGGTGATTGAGAGGATCGTGAGAGCTCATTACTATTCGCGGAGCATCCGCTCCAGGGAAAACACCGCCTGATGCGTACTTGCCAGGACGGAGGTGATAAACCCTCCCAGGAATATTCGGGCTAAAAAGTAGAGCGACTTTAAAAAAAAAAAAATCACCTTTTGACCAACTTGGCTTTTTCTCCGAGTGTTTGTTTGTTTTTGTGGAACCAGGGATCGAACTCAGGACCTTCTGCTATCCATCCCGTTCCCAAAACTCTGGTCTATATTTTCGCACCCCAGCTGACTTTCAGGCCACTGTCACGTTCTTCGCGCTCGCGCGTGGTCGGACGCTGCACCCGGGACGTTGGGCCCAGGACGCGGTACCATGACGGCCGCGCAGGTGGTGGCGCTGCTGCTGGAGCTCAGCTGCTGCGGCTCAGCCCTGTGGAGGTAGACAAATGTCACCTTGGGAGCGGGTCAGGAGGGGGGTGGGGGTCGGGGGCAGGGGGGTGGGGTCGCCCCTGGGCCGAGGCGGCGGGGCCTGGCGCCTGTGGACCCCGCCTGGTCCCCAGCCCGGGCTGCGGCTGCTGCTCCCACCGCCTCGGCACCTCAAGACCGCAGGATCCTGCCGGGACCTTCATGCTGCTGTCTCCTGGAAAGCAGAGGCTCTCTGAATTTTTGACGTTTTAAATTTTATTTATTTAATTTTTTCCACCCCTCTCTCGCATGAATTGCGAGACTCCCGACTGAGACTTCCAAGTGGACTCCGCTCTGTCTTTAGTTCTTAGGAGTTTGCAGTACGATGTTTACATTCCTCGTGGGAGCCCAAACCTGTGCAGGACACATCTTAACTTCCTTTCTCATCCTTTTCCCTCCTCTGGGTCCTCTCTGGATTCCCTTCCCATTGGAGAAAAATCTACTGTATCTTCCTACTTCTAATTATCTTTCTTATTTTGTCCTTTATTTATAATTTGGGCTTCTCCTATAGGAGAAACCATGCGATTTGTAAGGTCGTGTACCCGACTTATTTCACTTGGCATTCTGGTCTCAAGGTGTCTTTTTTTTCCTCTACAAATGACTCAAGTTCATCTTTCTTTATGGCAGAGTAGTACACCATGGAAATCTCACATTTTCTGCATCTATCCATATGCTGTTGCACACGCCTGCTTCCACTTCCGCAACCAGCTATCAAAAATGGAGAGGAGTGGGAACTGGGGAGATAGCTCCGCAGCACAAGTGCCTGCCTGGCAAGTGCAAAGTCGTGAGTTCGAACCCTGGTCCTGCAAAAGAAAAAAAGAGAGAAGTAAATGAGCCAAAAGGTCACCACCAGAGATAGCAAGGGGAGGCGTTTCACGAGGACAAGAGTAGTGGACACAGGTCTATTAAGTCATTGGAGCAGAGTAAGTTGAGTGAAAGGGTTTTATAAGATACAAATGCTCTATAAATGTAAGGAAATCTATAAAAGATGAGTTGAATGAAACTTATAAGGTTCTAAAAAATCTTTAATGCAGGTTAGATTTTTTGTTTAGTATTTGTAATTGCAACATTGGAAAGTACATAAAATATTTTGAAAAGATCTTCAACATACTCACAGGATAAAGTTCAGCTGATTAACAAGAAAATCACCTTCTTCAAAAATTTTATGTTTGCTATAAAATAATTGTTCTCTAGCATTAGCCTTTACACATACCAACAATAAACCTTTGTAGAAGTTTCCCTACAGCGAGGGAAAGGCTTTCCTTCCCAAAGCATATCTCACTGGATAGATGGTGGAGGTCAAAGAGCACAGTGGGGTGACACCTGCTTACAGCTGCAGCCCTCTGAGAGGCTGAGACACAAAATGCAGATAGAACACCTTGTTGGATTAACATGAAGCTTGAATCTGTTGCTGGATTTAGAGTTTTCAGCATATGCAAAAGATACATCCATAAGCAATGACAGCTGACCTGCATGTTGGCCTGTGAATTCGGGACGCTTGTAAGCTTTCTCATTTTCAACACCAGAGGTCACCAAACATTTCTGGAAAGGACACAGGGTAAGCGGTCTAGGCTTTTTCTGGCGATGCAACTTATGTTACAACTGCTCAGATCTCTGCCCTAGTAAGGGACAATGCACGCCACCAATAGTAAACAAGCAGGTGTGATTGTATGCCAATAAAAACTGATTTCTAAAAAATGTGGAATTTGGCCCCCAGGGCAGCTTGCCAATGCTGATTGACATGAATGATTCAAGAAAATGCTCATGTTAGGGGCTGGGGAGATAGCTCCATGGCACAAGTGCCTGCCTGGCAAGTGCAAGGTCATGAATTTGAACCGCGTTCAAAAAAAAAAGCTCATGTTCAATTAAATGTTAGTGAAAACAAAGAGGTTATTTTTTCTTATGGCAGTCACACACTCTGAATTTCATACCTTAATAACATGTTCTTTAAACAATGTGATTGAGGGGCTGGACATGTGGCTCAGGGATAGAGCACCTGGCTAGCGTGCGTGAAGACCTGCATTCAAACCCAACAGCACCATCCTTAAAAGACAAAATTTCTTAAACTTCACATGATTTTAAAAACTATTTTATTGTTAGCTTTTGGGAGTGGTAGGGTGAGAAGTTTCTTGGTTAAGTGACTCTTCCCTGCGTGGAGGGCTTTTTCTTCTTCCAAAGCATTAGCATTTTGTTTTGTTTGTTGTAACCTTTGTTTATTTATGTTATGGCCCAGCTCAGCCTGCCCTGGGGGTGGGGCTGGCACAACATGTGGTACCAGGGATCAAACGTGGTCCCTGTGGTTGCCTAAGCTTGCCTAAGCAGGCACTTTAGATTAGATCACTGAGCCATCTTGCTGGCCCAGCATTTTGTTTTTGACATTGAAGTTTGTTAAGTAAAATCCACGGGAGACCATTGTTTAGTCTGAATTCTGGCAGCAGGCCCAACAGAACAAACCCCACTGAAATGGAGCCAAAGTTCCAGGTCACTAAACCCAAACCAAGATGTTACTGACCTGAGAAATCTGGACAGCTAAGGGCCAAAGTCCCAAAACAAGCCAGTTGCAGTCACTGCCATAATCAAGCTCTCTCTGCTTTAATCCTTGCAAAAAGTAGCAGAGAAAACAACCTGACGTTTACTAATCAGTTATTTTTCTATTGTTCTATTTCCAGGTTTCTGCCCTATAAAAGAACATAACAGTAACTTGGAAATAGACCAGCCTATTTTGTAATTGTTCCAGCTTCCTTCAGCTCTTTTCTGTCTAGAAAACCAACTTCCTCTGCTGAGCTGATTGAAACGCTTCTTTGAATGAAGTGTTGTCCCACTGAAGGACTGTAAAAAAAAAAACAGTCAATGAAGACCTTTAAATTGTTGGGGCTGGGGATATAGCTCTGTGGTAAAAGTGCCTGCCTGGCAAGTGCAAGGTCGTGAGTTTGAACTCTGGTCCCGCCAAAAAAAAAACATCTTTAAATTGTTGTATTTTGCCCTTTCAAATTCTTAATCGCTGTGCAGTTTTCTAAATGACATAGGAAAGGTACTTTTGCTTTATGAATCTAGATCCATTTTTCCAGCTTCACTTATCAAACAATCACTTCTTCAGTTTATCAAACATATCACCTCTGTCCGCCATAAGATTTTCTGGTTTATTATTATGTTTGTCCCATCATTGGTCAGGGTGCCCATGCCAGTTTCCTCATCAGTCAGGTTTGTAATAAGTCATAATAGTTCATAAGGCAAGTTTTGCATTCCCTGTTCTTTTCCCACAAGTGTCTTGGTTATTCTTTTTTTTTTTTTTTTTAATTTTATTATTATGGCTGGCTCAGCCTGCCCTGGAGGGTGGGGCTGGTGAAGCATGTGGTGTCAGGGATCGAACCTCACTCCCTGAGGTTGCCTAAGCTTTCCTAAGCAAGCGCTTTAGACCTCTGAACCATCTCGCCAGCCCGTGTCTTGGTTATTCTTGGGCTTTCACACATTGACACAAATTTTAAAATCAAAGGATCAAACCATGAAGCCTCTTTTAGAATTTGAATTGAATTCACAATGGCTCAAAATGATAGCTTTATGAACATCAAAACTTCCTATTTAATAAGCATTGTATACCTCAGATTTCCTACAGAAATTCCTTTCGGTCCCCATCTCTGTCTCCCTCTCTCCCTTTTTCTCTCCGCCTCTCCCTTTCTCCCTCTCTCCCTCCTTCTCTCCCTCTCCATCGCCCTAATTGCATGCTTTACTACTGAGTTACACCCACAGTCCTCTTTCTCAATTCTGTGCTTTTATTTTTTTATTGCATTGGCTGTTATCTCCAATACAATGTTGAGTAGAAATAATAATAGTGGCAT
>PVKN010008287.1:0-25330 GCA_004027915.1 Capromys pilorides
CCACACATCTCCCTCCCTAGCCTCCCCCCCAGCCCTGCCTGCCGATGTCATTTGCCTGACGTTGTCATCCCTGGCCCCACCCTTGCCTGTTAGTGCCCACCCCACCCCCCTATGCAGGGCCAGGCCAGGCCAGCTCTTCTGGCAGCAGAGCTGGGACAGGTGACAGGCAGGCGTCGCAGCTGAGAGAGTGAGAAGGTTCCTGGGATCCGGAGCTGGAAGCCTGGGAGAGGTCCAGTCAGCGCCCAAGTAAGGGGGAGCTGGCCCAGCTCAGTCCTCTGGGGCTGGGAGCTGTAGGGTGGGCACAGGCAGGCCTGGGGCTGGGTGCACCAGACACCAGTGGGAAGGGTCTGACTGGGGTATGGGTGCAGACAGACACTTTCTCCCTCCACCCCATGTCACTTCTCTATGTCTCAGGAGGGCTCCAGCCTTCAGGAGTCTAGGGTGGGTATTAGAGAGCAGAAACTTGGCCTGGTGGGACTGCTCAATACTTAAACTTGTGTTCCTGGCAGGAGCCGGAGCTACCCCTCAACCTCTTAGCCATGGGGGAGATGGAGCAGCTGAGGCAGGAAGCGGAGCAGCTCAAGAAGCAGATTGCAGTAACCCCAGAACCCTCCCACTGGGGACCCCAGAACAGAACTGAGGACAAGGGGGCGTGTGACCTGGAGGGAAGGGCTGGGTTTGCCAAGACACTTTAGAGACCTCTGACCTAACAGTGACTAGACCTCTCTGACCTGGATCTCACATCTGAGGCCCCCCAATCCCTAGAACCCTATCCTGCCCTCTGAGGCCCATATGCCACACCCCCACCCTGCTGTAGCCACCTCTGATGTCTCCTCTCCCCGCAGGATGCCAGGAAAGCCTGTGCTGACACCACCCTATCGGAGGTGAGACCTATTGTCCCCAACAGAGGCAGGACATGAAGGGAGGACACAGGAACTCCCTGACCAGGGGCCAACTGATGGCGTGGTGTGTGCTGGAATAAGGAAGGGCATTGGTGAAGCCATTCAATAAATGTTTAGCCACTCCTGCTTTGACCAGGCACTGTATCAGATGCTCAAGTCTCAGACATAATTCCTATGCTGGTCCTCGAAACAAGAATGATGCTGCCCCTCCCAGAGCAGTGATGAGGGAGTGAGACTGTTTGGTAAATCATGAAGCCCTCGGGACTCTGATCAGTAGTTGTCTAAGGCTGCACTCCACCGATTCCACCATGCACACTTCTTAGACATCTCTAAAGTCAGGGTACATGCAGCAATGGGTGACACCTTTTAATTATAATGAGTAGCATATTTTTCTTATCAATAGATATAATAATGGGGCTTCTTAGTGCTGAAGCCATCTCAAACTAGATTACATATGTTAATACTAAGAAAGATCAGATTACATATGCAAATAACAATAGCAGCTATCATGAGCTAGATGCTGAGCTAAATTGCTGAGGCTCATAGCTTCACCTATTGGATAATCCATGTAGTTTCATATGTTTCATGCCACCTCTGTACGGCGTTAGGTGCTGTGATAAGCCTCACTTCAAGCTCAGAGAAGTTGAGCTTGATAACACATGATAACAAAGCAAGTACAGTAGTGGCAAATGAGTCAGTTGACTCTGGAGCCCACCCTAATTCTAGAGGCTCATTGGCGTTCAAGGGATACAGGGCCACACATTCCAGGAGGTGCAGTGTATGGTCATGGTGACACCTGGGTACCCAGTGATAGCTGGCTGTGCTTTGGTGGTGTGCAGCAGATGCAGGCTCCTACTACCTCTGGAAAGTCAACTTTGCCTTGACTCTATCGCCAGCCCATCCATTCACTTATTCATTCATTCATTCACTCATTCATTTGCTCATTCATTTGAGGCAGCCTGGTGTTCAGTGATGCAGCTTGAAATTGACCAAGGCAGGAATAGTTACACAGTAGAGCCCCAGTCCAGAGGCACATTGCTGAACACCTCCCAACAAGCCACTGGCTACACAAACATCTGTGTCCTACAGAATTCTACATCATGCAAGTGTATCAAAGATTTACTCCTCTAAGGTTGGGAGACTTGCTTAGAGCCTCCTGCTAAGTAGGAATGTACACAGATCAGCAGTCATAGCAGAAGCTTGACATCTAATCCTCTTTTCTTGGCAGCTTGTGTCTGGCCTGGAGGTGGTGGGACGAGTCCAGATGCGGACACGTCGAACACTAAGAGGGCACCTAGCCAAGATCTATGCCATGCACTGGGCCACTGACTCTAAGTGAGGCTTGAGAGGGGCCAGAGGGGTGGGGAAGCAGGGAGGAGAGATGTAGGTGACATGGGCAAACTCTCCACAGGCTGCTGGTAAGTGCCTCACAAGATGGAAAGCTGATTGTGTGGGACACCTATACCACCAACAAGGTACTACTAGCCCTACCCTTACCAACCCTCCACTGCCTCATCCTCCTGGGTAGCACTCTGCCCACTGCTCTGCCCCTGCCTGGCTGGAGCTCAGCCCAGGTCCCACCCGACACAGGTGCACGCTATCCCACTGCGCTCCTCCTGGGTCATGACCTGTGCCTACGCCCCATCTGGAAACTTTGTGGCGTGTGGGGGCCTGGACAACATGTGTTCCATCTACAGCCTCAAATCCCGTGAGGGCAATGTCAAAGTCAGCCGGGAGCTTTCTGCTCACACAGGTGAGTGAGATTCTCCCTGCCATCTGAGGGGTCTGGGTGGAGTGTGGCCCTGTAGCCAGGACATTGGGCATCAGCCTTGTAACCACCGCCAGGCTATCTCTCCTGCTGCCGCTTCCTGGATGACAACAACATTGTGACCAGCTCTGGGGACACCACATGGTAAGGGCTAAGGCTGGGGTGCTGAGGCTGGGAAAGTAGTCCTGTTCTGGATATATGTGACCACCTTGCTCCCTCTTGGCAGTGCCTTGTGGGACATCGAGACAGGACAGCAGAAGACTGTGTTTGTGGGACACACTGGTGACTGCATGAGCCTGGCTGTGTCTCCTGACTACAAACTCTTCATTTCGGGAGCCTGTGATGCCAGTGCCAAGCTCTGGGACGTGCGGGAGGGGACGTGCCGTCAGACCTTCACAGGCCACGAGTCAGACATCAATGCCATCTGTGTGAGCACCACACACACACACAGGGCATGATCCCTGGTGCCTTGCCGCTAGCCCTTGCTTTTCAATTTTTCACTCTAAAACCATTTCACCTTGCAGTTTAAAAACTAACCAAAAGAATTCCCAGGAATCCTTCACCTGGTGGGTTAATATTTTGCTGTTTCTTTTATTGTTCTGTCTTTGAGGGTTATTTTTGTTGTGTTTCATTTTTGCTTTTTGGTATGGGGATTAAACTCAGGACCTTGCACTTGCCAGGCAAACACTTAAGCTGCTGAGCTATCTCCCCGGCCCCATTGCCTTTGAATATATATATATATATATATATATATATATATATATATATATATTTTTTTTTTTTTTTTTTTTTTTTTTTTTTTTTTTTTTTTTTTTTTTTTTTTTTTTTTTTTTTTTTTTTTTTTTTTTTTTTTTTTTTTTTGGTCTTTTTGAGACAGGGTCTCCCTGTGCAGTTCAGGCTGGTCTTGAGCTCACTTTTGTACCTCAGGCTGGTCTCAAACTCACACTGATCCTCCTGCCTCAGCCTCCCAAGTGCTGGGATTACAGGCGTGCGCCACAATGCCTGGCTCGTTATATTTTCTTGCCACATTTTTTTAAACTTTTTTTTCTTTACTGGGGATTGAGTCCAGGTCCTACAAACTAAACTCTATCACCAGCCCATTCATCCATTTATCCATCCATCGATTCATTCATTCATTCATTTATTCGAGGCAGCAACATCATTAACTTGCTTGGGTTGGGCTTAAACTTGTGAACCTTCTGCTTCAGCTTCCTAAGGTGCTGAGTATGCCTCCATGCCTGGCTCCTGGACTCATTTTTTAGTCTTCAAATGGAACTATTCTTGGGCATGGTGGCACAAGCCTGTGACCCTAGCATTTGAGAGGCTAAGGCAGGAGGATTGATGTGGGTTTGAAGCCAGCCTAGGCTACATAATAAGACCCTGTTTCAATAAAACAAACTCAAACAACTGCAGCCATTTTTCTACCACGACACTGACATGTTTCAAGAATACTACTCACCTTTTATACTTTACCCCACTGAGTTGATTTCACATTGTTCATTACCAGATTACTCCAGTGAACCTGGCCATGTTTCTCACACCCTCTTCCCAGCCCACAGACCTATGAATCTGAGCTAATCCCCACCCCTTGACATAAGATGGATGACCTTGCCTGCAGCTTTGTAGCAGGGAACATTAGGGGAGGAAGGGGCGACAGCAGCCTACGATGATGTGAGGCCTCTGAAGAGACAGATATGGCTGCTTCTCAGCCCAGGCTGGGGCTGAGAGTCACCTTGCCCTGAACTGTCAGAATGAGGGGGCATGTGGAGGCCAAGGCACCCTAGGTCTGAGCTGTGCCCTTTCCCCTGTGCTGCAGTTCTTCCCCAATGGAGAGGCCATCTGCACTGGTTCAGATGACGCCTCCTGCCGCCTGTTTGACCTTCGGGCAGACCAGGAGCTGACGGCCTATGCCCATGAGAGCATCATCTGTGGGATCACGTCTGTGGCCTTCTCGTTCAGCGGCCGCCTGCTCTTCGCAGGGTACGACGACTTCAACTGCAATGTCTGGGACTCCATGAAGTGCGAGCGTGTGGGTAAGGGCCCACCCTGCTCACCCTCCTGGTTCCATGCCCTCCTGCCAGCTCTGCCTAACACAGAGTGACTGTGACTGGATCACCCTACTTCTGGAAAGCCGCAGCCCTTGCTTCCCAACCAAGAGCCATGTACCCTTAGATGGCAGTGCTCCAAGCATCCCTTCCCCATGTCCTGCTGTGGCGGCTCCCTGCTAGTCTCCCCAGAAGCTGGATCTTGGCATCCAGTCTGTCCTGGTGCTCAAGTTTTCAGGGGCATGAACTTTAGGAAAAGGCAGCCTTAGGGAGCTGTGGATAGGAACAGAACCCAGAAAATCTAGAGTACCCCAGGGCCTGGCCTAGTCTGATGAAGCAGACAGCCTGGCTTTGTCTTGGGAGAAGCCAGGTGCTACAGGCCTAGAGTCAGGATCCAAATCCTAATTTAATTCTTTATTTTCTGAGTTCCCTTGCATGAGTCACGTCTCTGGGCCTCCCTTCATGTGAAACAAAGCATTGGGCAAAGGGTCACCCCTTCCTATTTCCCTGTACCCATGAAGGTGATCCTAGCTTCTCTCACAGCACACTGACATTTCCAATCATTCTGTCTGCCATTTACCCCCAGCCAAGTGGTGACGGAGGAACTGATTTCAGCAGAAACCCTCCCAAGATCTCATCTCCCAGGCCCTCACTCCCCTCCAGCAGCCAGAAGCCCACTAGCGTAGGGCCCTTGCCCACATAGGTTTCTGAATCAGCACATGGAGATGGATTGATTTCTTTCTCTTCCTCAGGGATCCTTTCTGGTCATGACAACAGGGTCAGCTGCCTGGGGGTTACAGCTGATGGCATGGCCGTGGCAACTGGTTCCTGGGACAGCTTTCTCAAAATCTGGAACTGAGAGGCTAGCAGAAGACATGAAGAGCTCGGCTTCCCCGTCCACCTCTAATCTTTCCAAATCCTCTCTTCTGTCCCAGCAGCCAGTCCTACTAAACTTCCTCTGTGGAAGGAGGTGGGGAGTATGGAGTCTGCCTATGGGAGGCAACTGCAGGGACATGGGGGCAAAGAACTGCCTCATCTCCTCCCAGGGCCTCCTTATTGCCTCTCCGTCCATGAGTAAGGACAACACACCCTTAGCTACCCTTCGCTGACCCACCTGCCTTCCAAGCCCGGGCCCAGTCCCTAGAAAGTACAAGCCACTTGCTTGTGACCATGGCTCTGGCATCTCAGCTCTTGCCCCCTCTCCTCATGCCTTCTCCTTTTCCTTTTTCTCTACTGAAGCACTTGCATTAAAATGTAGCACCTTGCTACCTCTGGGCTGATTGGCTTCCACATCCTTCTGTTCCAGAGACCTGCGTCTGTCCCATTTAAGGGCAAGGTGTGACAAATGCTACAATACAGCAGTAAACAAGGGAAGGGTCAGGAGGAAGCCTGAGCTTGGGGAAATTTAGCCAGTGGCTGGGGTATGTATGTGGACAGTTCACTACAGCTTGTCTGCGAGACACCGGTGTGTGCTGTGCAGCATTCAGGTTATACAAGGCCTCGAATGCCAGAGTATACTGTCCAGACTATTTTAAGGGCAATAGAAGGCTTCTGAGGAGTTCTGAGCAGCATGTGATCAATGAAGCATCTCCGGAAGATTGCCCTGTCAACAGTATAGGATGGTGACACAGAAAACAAGACTGGCACCCTGGAGATGAGGTAGGAAGCAGGTGGCAAGAAATAGAGCTGGGTGTAATGGCACAAGCCTGTAGTCCTAGCACTTTGGGAGACTGAGGCAGAAGCATTGCTGTGAGTTTGAGAATAGCCTGGGCCCTAAGTGAGTTCAAGAACAGCTTGAACTACAGAGCAAGACCCTGCCTCAAAAACAAAGCCACGACAATAAAAACCGAAGATATAAGAAAGATAGGGTTGTTAGAGACTGGGTAAATAGCTCAGTAAAATATGCACTTGCCTGGCAAGCGCAGGGCCCTGAGTTCAATCCCCAGTGCCACCAAAAAAAAAAAAAAGAAAAAGAATTGTGCTGTGCCAGCCCTGCCCCAGGGGTGCAATGAGACAGTGACTGAGACTGGGCATGGTGGCCCTGTGCCTGTAATCTCAGCGCTTGGGAGGCTGAAAACAAGAGAATCACTATAAGTCAGATCTGTGGGGTGAGACCCTGTACTAAATGTATGTATATATATATATATATATATATATATATATATATATATGCACAATCACTGGGATTTAATGACCAACTATTAAGATGTGAGATCATGAGAGGGAAGGATTTGAGATGATTGTCATGGTTTGGATTTGGGCAGCTGGGTAGGTGATATTCACAGGGGTAGGAGCTAGGGGATGGGGAATGTCTTTTAGAGAAAGATCATACATTCAATTTTATTTATTTATTTATTGGTACTGGGGATCGAACTTGGGACTTTGTGCCTGCCAGGCAGGCACTTATGTCACAAGTCCCATACATTCAATTTTATTTATTTATTTTTTAAAATCTTTTTTTTTTTTTTTTTTTTTTTTTGGTCTTTTTGAGACAGGGTCTCGCTATGCAGTTCAGTCTGGCTTTGAGTTCACTTTTTTAGCCTAGACTGGTCTCAAACTCACACTGATCCTCCTGCCTCAGCCTCCCAAGTGCTGGGATTACAGGCGTGTGCCACCATGCCCAGTGTATACATTCAATTTTAGACAAACTGACTGAAGTGCTTCTAGAGCAGCTGGATAAGGATCAGGATTAGAGACCTAGAAATTACCAGAATAAAGCCCTAGAAATACATATGTAGAGAGAATAAGAAAACAGTCAAGGATAGAACCTGAGGGACATCATGATTCAAGGGATGGGAGCAAAAGAGGCTCAGAGGTATCAGTGCGGAGGCTCTGAGGGAACACAACTCACTAGGCTGCCATTCTACACACAGAGAAACTTGTGTAAAACTCAGGTCTAAGGGGCTGGGGAGGTAGCTCAGTAGGATAAGCACTTGCCTGGCAAGCGCAAGGGCCTGAGTTCAGTCTCCAGTTCCACAAAACAAACAAACGAAAACCTCAGGTCTAAAATGAAAGCACTATTCCCTTTTTGTGGGTCTGGTGGAACATGCCGGCAATCCCAGAACTCAGAAAGCTGAGGCAAGAGAATAGATGTGAGTTCGAGGTCAACCTGGGCTACAAAGTAAGCACAAGGCCACCTGAACTGCAGAGTGAGACCCTGTCTCAAAAAGACCAAAATAAACAAAAACAAAAAATATTTCCTTTAATATACAAGAATACATAAATCACAAAGAAAGCCCAACAAAGCGCTAGGTCTGAGTTGGCAGTTTAAAATAGGTCAAACAAAACAAAAACAAGCCTTTCTCCAGTTTCCCTAGGCAAGAAGGCCCAAGAGGACAAAAGATCACCAGCCCTGTGGAAGTCCAGGCTGGGTCCACATGGAGCTTAGCTCTCTACCAAAGGAAAGTGCTGATTTTCTTTGTCATGGTCCTTGGCTGGCTCCCGAGCTCGCCCTCCAGTTTTCAGAAGTCGTCCAGTTCCAAGAACGGCTCCTTCCTTTAGTTCCCTAACATTGTCACTCAAGGGAGAAGGCCACTTACCCTGCAAAAGAAGGCAGTGTATACAATGGGGAGATAAGGAAGTGCTGTTCAGGGCTTCTCACCCTGTTATGTTAGCAATGGCTTCTCCCCTCCCTCCCTTTACCTGTCGTGGTGTCAGGGTCCCAGGAGAGTTGTCATCCTGCAGGATGGTGAGGGGGGGTCTCCCTAGTAATTTGCTGTTTTGTTTCCATCTATTGCACTTAGAACCTAGGGTGGTTAAAACAAGAACTCAAAATTAGGGGCTTTTACACTGGCAGCTTACAGTTTATTTTTCTCATACTCCTCCATGGAGTCTATAGTTTTTGTTTTCTGCACCTTGCTCTTGGATTTTGTACCTGAAGACTGGGGAGTTTCAGGGTCTCGTGCAGGTTTGTCTGAGCTCTGGCTAGCCATGGGGGCTTCGGTGGGTTGTTTAGCTTCCTCCTTGGACAACACCTGTTTAGAGGGGAGCTTGGTCTGGTTCCAGGATTTTGTCTGGTCCTCCAGGGATAACTGAGTATCCATAGACAAGTCCAGTTCAGCAGATGAAACTGCTCCCAGGGCCAGAACAGGCTCTGGAGGAAGATTTGGTTTTGAGGCTTCAGTCTCAAATACTTCACTCAGCTGTTTCACCAGAGGACTCTCCGGATCTATAGGAAAGAATCGAAGTGAGCAACGACATTCTGTACAAATCATTGAGTAAGGAGGATCCAGGGGCTTAGGATCTGCGCCCAGATGGGTCAGGGAGTGCAAAGAGTGAAATCAAGATGTAAAGAATGGGATAGGAGGTAGGGCGTGGCACAGTATTTGCTTCCAATTCAGAAGGCCCTGGGTTCCATCATCAGTACCACAAAAAAAAAAAAAAAAAAAAAGAAAAAAGAAAGAAAAAAAAGGAGACTCCTCAGAGAATAGCTTCATTGACTCGACTCAAGAGCAATAGGTAATAACATATTGGTCATTGCCTGGGCCAACACTCACCAACATTGCTGGTCTTCATAGGTGTCCGTGCAATGCCAAGGGTAGGAGAGCGAGGATCTGAGTCCAGGTCCTGCTTAGGATCCTCCAGCTCTTCTCTGGCTGAAAGGCTTGTTTGTGTTTGTGGAGAGCTCTCCACCTGTCAGGACCACAGACTAGAACAAGTCTGGGTCCTGACTTCTCTCCCCATATTTATGGTGGGAGTTACTAAATTCCTTAGATGATCAGCCCACCGCAGGAAGATTAGAAATGCAGAAAGTAAGGCTCCAGTAGGGTTTGAGGGTGTGTTGGCGTCCTCAGTATCAAGTTAGGCAGAAGCCCCAAAATGTAGACAACCCCCCCGCCCCAGCTCTAGTACCTGGATAGGAGTGCGCTGGATGCCAGCACTGGGCGAGCGAGGGTCAGCTACTCGAGCCAGATGCTTGTTATGTGGGGGAGGCTGCGCTGGAGTGGCTGGGAGGCTCTTGGCTGAGCCCATCTCCACTAGGGGTTGGCCCAGGGCCCACAAGGTAAAGAAGATGCCGTGAGAAGTGACCTGGGTCTTTGCTATTACCGCGACCGTGTACAACCTGTGACCCCAAACCCCCTAATTTTTCCAGTTTCCAGTTGAAGAACCTGATCGTTGGCCCAGAGGCCTCTGCGGTGTTAACGACTGATGAAACTTTCTAAAATGCTCATTCTGGGTCTGCTAAGCCCTCTAATTCATTCATTATTGTTCTCAAATTACTTACCGGGCTCCAATTCTACCTATGGGTGCAAACCAATTTGAAGATGAATTCCCGAAGTTACAAGTTTCAAACTTCCCGCCACGCCCCCTACCTCGACTCTATTGGCTGAGCCAACGTAGGTTCCTATAGGTCCATAGTGAGACCCGCCCACAAGGAGGAAATCCATTGGTCTTACAGGATGTCTATCATGAGGATTGTGGGGCCAATGGACTGAGGCGTCCTTGCCTAGGAATGACGCAAACTTGCTCAGCATCTGCTTGTGAGTCATCTGCCACGAGATTTTGCGGAGTACCAGTCTTCGGTTTTGAGACCTCCAGGGTTAAACACAAGCCATTTTATTAAACAAAATAGAATGATAAATTATTCAGCTGGTATGCACAAATTCTGTTGTGCTGATTTTCTTGAGGCGAGAGAAGTACTAATGCTTATTGGTTGACGGGGTTGTCAATCATCATCTTACATTTCCGTCTTTTCAAATACCAAGAAAATAACGACCTTTCTATTTTCCCAAGAAAATAACTGTCTTTCTATTTTCCTACTGATGACTTCCCACGGAAGTTTCGGAAATCTAGAGGTTTGAACAACTGTTAAGTTGCTGCCCTTCAGAAACTTGATTTGGGAGTCCTCAACGCCGAGCAGCCGCA
The DNA here is from genome assembly GCA_004027915.1 of Capromys pilorides. Taxonomy (NCBI): domain Eukaryota; kingdom Metazoa; phylum Chordata; class Mammalia; order Rodentia; family Capromyidae; genus Capromys; species Capromys pilorides. Next base: position 10,581 of record PVKN010008287.1, read on the forward strand.
GCCACGAAGTCCACCTGGCTACTCTACAGGCGCTCCTGCTCTGGAAGAGTGGGATTGGTCCCTTTGGCCATCAATTGCATGAAGAGCGTTTCTTATTGGCGTCGAGCGGGAGTAGGGCAGGGGGTGGGGCACTATCACGCAGGCTGCGTCCAACTGCCATTCTCCCGCGTCTGGCATTCAGCGCATGCGCCTGTCGAGCAGCGCTCATTGGCCAGGAGAGTGGAGGTGGGGGAACGGTGAGAGCCGCCGAGTGTGGTGGAGCTACTGCCGGTGTCATGGCGGAGCTGAGCGAGGAGGCGCTGCTGTCAGTATTACCAACAATCCGGGTCCCCAAGGCTGGCGACCGGGTCCACAAGGACGAGTGCGCCTTTTCCTTCGACACACCGGTAAGCCTCTTCCCCACTCCCTCAGTGAACATGACTTCCATCGCCCTGGTCATTCTGCGGGGGCCTGTGAGGCTCGGGCCGCCGCCTTCCCGCGGTGCACCTTGGAACCTGTAGTCTCCCGCGCTCCTTTCCCCCGCTGCTCTGCATTAGTTGGAGCCTCCACTTGACTACCGGCTCCGGAAGCCACTGCGCCCTATCGGCGTGCGCCCGCGCTGCAGTGCATTGTGGGCTTTGTAGTCGCTTGCCGCCCTCGCGGTGGTTCGAGCCCAGTGCTGAAGCCCCACGATGGACTACATCACCCAGGCAGACTTGAGAGAGACGGGAGCCGGCCTTTATAGGCGCGCGGCTCTCCGGGTTTTGTAGTTTCATAGGAAAGGAATGGGGCCGACTCCCCCTTGTTATGGTCCGGGGTTGGAAGGGTGTGGACAGCCGTTTCTAGGCGGCCGGTAGTCTGGAAGTGAGCCGGATGAGGTCTGGTTATGAGGAACATCAGCTTAGGCTGCCTCCACCCGTAGCTAATAGGGACCGGGCAGGGAGCTGGATCATGGTGGTGTGAAGGGAGGAAAAGGAAAAGGAAAAGAAAGCTGTAACTTTTTCGTGTAAGTGAACTACGGTTGCAGACCCCACACACACATCCTGCCCGTTACTGGGAGCAGAAAGAACCTGTTTTAAAGTATTCCCGGAGAGACACTCTGGGAAGATGCTAAGGCCCCTTTTCCATCTCACTCCCACTCCTTCCTAGTTAGACAAAGCCACCACCCACACCCGTGCTTCACGTTTTACAAGCTCCACCCAGTACCTCCCTTCCTGCGGTTCTACCTTCCTATGTCACCCTGGACTGAGGCAGCCGCCAGGTCTGCACTGAGAGGGCAGTAGCTTGATTGGGATCCGCCCCCCCTTCCCAACCCTCCCCTCAGGCCACTGCTGGGCCTTGCCCAGAGTGTTCAGCCAGACCAGCTCATGGCCTCAAAATTGCCAAGTCAGAGTGGAAAGGCTTCATTAATGCATCACTCATGCTCAGTATAGCAGCATGATGTGAGGCCCAGTTCAGGGCCATCAGTGAGATTTGTGGTTTGCTGGGCTTTAATCCGGGCCAGATAATGTGCTGCTTCTCTGAAGTCAGGCTTTGGCAGAAGAAAAAGAGGAGTGATGTGAGCGGCGCTCCAGGGTTCCCAATCCATGGTGAAACCAGCGTCTCTTATTTCCAGCTGAAGAGCTCCCACCTTCTTCTCCTGAAGAAAGATTTTTCTTAATCACCAGCAGATGGTAGAAGTCTGGATCCCTCTTTACATTTGAATCTTGCCTCTCTCTTTAGTAACTGCTTTGAATAATCAAAAAAGAGGTTTGTATTTTCCTGACATTTTCTCTTTTCTATCGCCAGTCAAGAGCTCTCCAGTGTGATTTAGTTGCTTTGCTAACCAGCTCTCACTGTATTTGATTATCACAAATTTGGTTCAAGGGAGAAAAAGCTTAGCTGATCTTCCTGTGGAGATCAAAATCTGTGCTCTTCTAGGACCAAGAACTGCCTTAGAGTGCCATTTTTAATACTACAGCAGAGAAATGTTCAAGGCCACCAAGACTTTTATTCTGGGAAAAGGATGCCTGTTGCTCAAAGCCTTGAAGGCAAGATTCATTGTCTCCAGTTCTTCTCCCACCTTCTCCATCCCTGTGTTTGCAAAGGGACGGGTAGACCTGCTCAGCTCTGGGGTCAGCCAGTGTTCTCAGCTGTGATCCTGGATGGACATTTGTCTTGCTCAGCCCTTTTGTAGTAAATGTATAGTAACTATCTCAGCAAATCCTGCTCAGTCATTCAAAGAGGGTGGTGGCTTTGAGGTTGGACATTAATGGGATGGCAGTGAGAAATCTTATTTATTGGTCGAAGAGGAGAGAGGAGGAAGGTATGGCAGGTATGGCTGGTACCTGTAGAATGCTGGACTTGATGACCTTCTAGACTGGGGCTGGTCTAGCTGTGAGTTGTAAAGAAGACATTGTTCCCTGGAGCCAGAGTCAGCGGGACAGAAGGAAGAGGACACTGGATCAGGATTCAGATACCAAGCAGAATGTGGTAGAGGGAAGGTCTGGCCTGTTGGCAATCTCAGGGTTATAGATACTATTCGGAGCTGGAATCTATTCCTCTAATCTGGAAGATTTTCTGAATTATTGAAATGAAGTAGTGTTTGTTTTTGGAGTCCTAGGTTGGGATCAGTGTCTCCCAGGGAAGCTCTGAATGTAATCTCTAGCACTGGAAACCTAGTGTTTGGTCCTCATTTACTTTCTGGATCTCTTGGCCTCAGAAAAGAGGTGAAGCAGCGTGTGCAGATACATACTCGTAACCTCAGCACTTAGGCTAAGTTGGAGGATGGCTGCAAGCTTGATACCAGCCTGGGCTGTATGGTAAGACTGTCTCTCTAAAAAAAAAAGAGAGAGAGATGAAAGGAGCCTCAAATTGATTGTGATTGCTGGGTTGTAAAGCCCAGATGAGCAGAGGAACATGAATGATGACTGAGAGGTGTTGCTCTGTCTGATGTTCTTGCTAAGTCATTGGTTGTTGGCTAAGTCATAGGAAATGGAGAATCTTAGGTTCCAGGTTCTAAAAAGCTAGAGGAAGAGCCCAGCATTGTGGTGCACACTGCTCTATTCCCAGTGTTAGAAGCCAGCGTTTTGGATTCCTAAGTCCTTGCTGTCCCAACCCAGCCAGGCTTCATCCTCTATGTTTCTTCCCTTGCCTTGTTTCCTGCAGGAGTCTGAGGGTGGCCTCTACATCTGCATGAACACATTCCTGGGCTTCGGGAAGCAGTATGTGGAGAGACATTTCAACAAGACAGGCCAGCGTGTCTACCTGCACCTCCGGCGGACCCGGCGCCCGGTAGGAACATGGGGTAGGGTGAGGCAGGGTGTATTCAGATGTATTCCATAGGGCACCCAGATGGAATCTGTCTGTTCCATCTGATACCCTATTGCTTTCTGTTTCTCTCTATTTTCTTTCGTGTTGTTAAAACTTGCCACTATGCTGGGCATGGTGACTTATTCCTATAATCCCAGCACTCTGGGAGACTAAGATAGAGATCACAAATTTGAGCCCAGCCTTGGCATTTTGGCATTTTAAGAATACCCAGTCCTAAGGGCCAGCCTGATAGCTCAGCGGATTAAAGCACTTGCTTAGGCAGATTCAGGGGCCAGGGATTCGATCCTTGGCCTACCGTGCTGCCACCCACCCTCTCCCCTGGGCATGCTGAGACTGTGACTGCGACTGGGCATGCTGGCATGTGCCTATAATCCCAGCACTTGGGAGGCTGGAAACAGGAGGGTCACTATGAGTCGATGTACATAGTGAGACCCTGTACTAAATGAACAAACAAAACCTGTCTTGAAATAAAAAGGCCTGGGGAGTGTAGTTCAGTGCAAAGGCCCCAGGGATCATTCACCAGAATTGCCCCCCCCCACCCAAAAAAATACTTTTTAGGATCATTCCATTCTAGGATTAACCACTCCACTCCCTCAGTTGTTCCTGTTTGCTCCTTCTCTGGTGTTCACTGCTGATCCTGCCTCTCCTGTTTATTACAGAAGGAAGAGGACGCTACTGCAGGCACTGGAGACCCGCCCCGTAAGAAGCCCACCCGTCTGGCTATTGGTGAGCACCACTGCTCTCCTGTTCTTTTCCCTGAGTGGCTCTTTTCCTGCTGGCAGAGGCTTTAGGGGAAACAAAGTGAGGTGCTGTGTGGGAGGAGAGACGTTGACTATAGCAGTTGTCCTATTCTCTCTCTTCCCTATCTCTCCAGGTGTTGAAGGTGGGTTTGACCTCTCCGAGGAAAAGTTTGAATATGACGAGGATGTGAAGATTGTCATTTTGCCAGACTACTTGGAGATTGCCCGGGATGGCTTGGGGGGACTGCCTGACATTGTCCAAGATCGGGTAGGTACATGGTCTACCTTGTGAGAGATTCTAGGTCAGGAGCGGCTGGAGTGGCAGTGGCTTGGGCGTACTGGCAGATCTTCCCCCTAAAGATCAAGGGCCAGGGGCAGGTAGGGAGGGGCTGAGGCACTGCCTGACCTGCCGCTTCTCCCAGGTGACCAGTGCAGTGGAGGCCCTCCTCTCAGCTGACTCGGCTTCCCGAAAGCAGGAGGTGCAGGCCTGGGATGGGGAGGTCCGGCAAGTGTCCAAACACGCCTTCAACCTCAAGCAGCTAGACAACCCTGCTAGGATCCCTCCATGGTAAGACCCTGACTCCATCTCCAGGCGCAACCCCCGGAGAAGGATAAAAAGGACACCTTTGGAGGTGGAGGGGATCCAGAGGGAGAGAAGGTAGATGGAGGGATGGAGGGAGACTTGAGGGAGAAATGGACAAAGTGGGGGACATTGAAAAGGAAAAGGAAAAGAGCATACCCTCAAGCCAGTAGGAGCGTGCAGAGCCCCTCGCCCCCACACCTATGTACTTCTGATGCACTGATGTTCTATTCTCTGGGTTAGTGGCTGGAAGTGCTCCAAGTGTGACATGAGGGAGAATCTGTGGCTGAACCTGACAGATGGCTCCATCCTCTGTGGCCGACGCTACTTTGATGGCAGTGGGGGCAACAACCATGCTGTGGAGCACTACAGGGAGACGGGCTACCCGCTGGCTGTCAAGTTGGGGACCATCACACCGGATGGAGCTGGTACTGTTCCCCCTTCCGTGATACATTTCGGTTGTTACTCATCTTCTGTGACAGCAAGAGTACATGAATATTCATTTGATTAAAAAAAAGAAAACATGATATATGAGCTAAATTTTCAATACCCCCAAATCCTAGCCCCTTCCTAGAAATGGTTATTATTATCTGTTTAGTCAGGGTCTTTTCAAGGAGTTCTTACCCTATACCTTATACCACTTTGCATTCCAGCTCTCACCTTGTATTCCCTGACACCCTGTGCTCAGGGTGACCTCAGCGATATTTGAGGGAGCCAAGAGAATGGTCCTTACAGGTTCAGGCTGTCCTTCTGTCCAGTGTGGAGGTCCCTTTGGTCAGGAGGTGAAATAAGTGGCCAGGCCAGTCCTGAGCCATGTCCCTGACACTATTTGCTTCCTGCTTTAGATGTATACTCCTATGATGAAGATGACATGGTCTTGGACCCTAGCCTGGCCGAGCACCTGTCACACTTTGGAATTGACATGCTGAAGATGCAGAAGGTGAGATCCCTATCAGCTTCATATTCTAGTTCTGGCCCCTATGATCCTACTTTCTTACCTAATGCTAAGGTAGGGTTTTGGAGAGAGCTTCCACAATTAATCCAGGCCCCAAGATCCATAGGCTTCTCTTAAAGAACTTTATAGAATCATTTAGTCATTCAGTAAATACTGTGAAATACCTACCATTGCTAGTCACTATGAATAAAACAGGTATGGTCCTTGTTTTCATAGCCTTATATTCTAGAAAGACAAGCGTTAGTCACATGTACAAATAAGAGAACAGTTACAGACTTGATGGGTCTTGCAAAAAAGAAATGGGAGCACCAGGCATGACTGTAATCCCAGCACTCGAGGGGCTGAGCCAGGAGGATCTCTGTAAGTTTGAGGCCAGCCTGGGGTACATAAGTAAGTCCAAGGCCAGCCTGTAGTATACAGTGAGACCTGATCTCAAAAACAAAACAGAGGTTGGGGGCACTATGCCATAGTAGTTTACAGCACGGGGACCTGGCCCAGTCCAAGATATCAGAGACCTTTCTCAGAGAACTGTTCCTCCTGGGGGCCTGCAGCTTAGCTCACTTGTTTAAATACCTACTCAGGCAAATGTCCTTACCCGACCCGCCCTTAAGGTAGCCTGAGCAAGCCAAAAAACAAACAAAATGCTCCTACAGATGATAAGAGTAACTTTAGAGTAAGAAAGGTGTTTCAGGTAGATGGCCTGTCACTCATTTCATAAAGGCTTCCAGGATAATTACTTCTGCCCTTCTAGAACATGAGCAGGACAGTGTTCTTTGTGCCTCCCTTGATAAAGCCCATAACACCATAAACCTGGGCTACAGCTGGGTACCATCCTAGACTATGGAAGAGGTGTTTGGTGGGCTTTTCTGTTTTTTTTAATTTAGAATTTTCTTTATTCATTTATATTATGGCTGCTCAGCCTGCCCTAGGGGTGGGGCTGGCGCAGCATGTGGGGCCAGGATCGAACCAGGGTCCCTGGGGTTGCCTAAGCTTGCCTAAGCTTGCCTAAGCAGGCGTTTTAGATCACTGAGCCATCTTGCCAGCCCCTTTGTTTTGGTTTTTTTATTTTTTAGGTTTTACTTTTTTTTTTTTTTTTTGGTCTTTTTGAGATAGGGTCTTATGCTGTGTGGTTCCAGTTGGCGTTGAGTTTACTTTGTAGCCCAGGCTGGTCTCCAGCTCACAACAATCCTTCTTCCTCAGCCTGAGCAAGCCAAAAACAAGCAAACTGGGAGTGCTGGGATTATAGGCATGTACTACCATATCTGGCAAAATTGTACCTTAAAGAGAAAATTCAAAATAAGATAATGGATGGGGAGATATCTCAGTAGAATAAGCCTGGTAAACACAAGGACCAGAGTTTAATCCCTGGTTCCACCAAAAAAAAAGAATGGTTAATGCATTGCATATTGCATATTATTAACTTTAAATTAGTTGATGTACAAGATAGAATTATTTAATTGTCCAAACAGTATCAACACAAATCTTTTTTTTGTTTTTGTTTTTACAAACCCTTGGGCTGGGGAGATAGCTCAAACCTCGCTTTTCAGTAAATGAAGAGAAACTCATTTTGGGGGAGGTTTTTTGCCTTTTTTTTTTGTTTTTTGTTTGAGTTAGCCTCCTACTTGCTGGTATTATAGGCATGCACCCCCACATCTGGCTTATGGGAGAGTTCTGTATAGAAAATACAAAGCTGAGCTCTACCTGTCTGAAGTACCCTTCCCCACACAGACAGACAAGACGATGACTGAGTTGGAGATTGACATGAACCAGCGGATTGGAGAGTGGGAGCTGATCCAGGAGTCAGGTGTGCCTCTGAAGCCCCTATTTGGACCTGGCTACACAGGGATCCGGAACCTGGGGAATAGCTGCTACCTCAATTCTGTGGTCCAGGTGCTCTTCAGCATCCCCGACTTCCAGAGGAAGTGAGTGGCCCCTCCCCCCACCCCATCATATCCTAGCTCCTCCCCTAGTCATTGCGTTGGAGCCTGTGTGTGTATTCTTGGTCTCAGTAGAGTTCCTGCAACCCAGTCACTGGCGCACTGTGAGAACTCTGCCACTCCCCAGCGCACATTCCCCTGGTGGAGAGGATGCCAAATCCTGGGCTGTCTGACCTGATACATTCACAAGTCAGCAGGTGGTCTTTGCTTTAGGCCAGTGAATAGCTGTGTAGCACTCTAGGAAAGGAGAGGGTTTGAGATACTAAGGTAGAAGAAAGGCAAATTCTTAGCATAAGTTTGAGTTTACTGTCCACCTGGGAAGCAATGAGAATGTGCCAAGTAGCTCTGCCCAGCAGAAAGTGAACTCTGTGCACCCTGCTTCCAGCTGTCTTCCCTCTTTGCTGGCTCTGTCTTGAGGAGAAGGTGGGGAGAGTACCTTCAAGCACACTGCATGCTGACCTAGGGCAAGGTTGGGGAGACAGACTGCTGACACGTGTGGACTCTTAAGGACCAACCTGTCTGCCCATGCTGAGGGGAGCGTGATCACAAAATATGTAAAGGCTCTCTCCCTGGCCTTGGTGTTAGCTGAGCCCTCCAGTCCTCCTTTCTTTGACTCTCAGGTATGTGGACAAACTGGAAAAGATCTTCCAGAGCGCCCCCACGGACCCTACCCAGGACTTCAGCACCCAGGTGTATGTACCCAGGTCCTGTGTTTAAGGCTTTTGAGAGCCTCACAGCCCATATGCCTTCTTTCCCACAGTCATGTAGGTGGGAGCATTTGAACCCTAGGCTGCTAGAAGCTTTTGGGTATTTGCTTCTGGACATGCTTTCTGTCCCAAGCTGGGTTTCTACACAATGTAAGACTGTTCTTCACTTTTTTTGTTGATATGCTAGTCATTGAACCCAGGGCCTTGTGCATGTTGGGCAAATGCTCTGCCCCTGGACTACACCTCCATTCCTTTTTATTTTGAAATAGGGTCTCAGTAAGGGTCTTGCAGGCTAGCCTTGAACTTGAAATCCTTCTACTTCAGCCTCCTGAGTGTAGGCATGGACAACTATGTCCAGCTGTTTTTTTTTTTTTTTTTAAGTTGGGGAGGAAAAGATACAGTGTAGCTATAGGGATCCTTCATTGGTTGAAGCTAAGTAACTTTCTCAACTGTTTGTCCAGAGCCAAGCTGGGCCACGGTCTTCTCTCAGGAGAGTATTCCAAGCCAGTCTCAGAGTCTGGTGATGGGGAACAAGTGCCAGAACAAAAGGTAATGTGGAATTCTGTTGTTTTCAGATTTTGTAATTACAGGGAAACCGAGGTTTGAGAGGTGACTATCAGCCACTTGAGAGCTGGAAATAGAGCTCAATGGAATAGCACTTGCCTGGCATGCCCAAGGTGCTATGTTTAGTCTCAAGTCCCTCCCCACCAAAAGTATTTTAAACAAGAAAAGAAAAAAGTCCCCTTCTTTATAACCTCTGAACTCCATCTACGTCTCTGCCCTGGCTCTGCTAGGAAGTGCAAGATGGTATTGCTCCTCGGATGTTCAAGGCCCTCATTGGCAAGGGCCACCCTGAATTCTCTACCAACCGGCAGCAGGATGCCCAGGAGTTTTTCCTGCACCTTATCAACATGGTGGAGGTAAGGTCTGGGAGGTTACATGGCTGTGTCTGCCTATACTGTACCTCTCATCCCACACGTCCCTTCCTCTCATCGCTCTACCCTGTCCCATGTCTATTCAAGTCAGCTTCCCTGAGCTGCCCTGTGAACAGGCCACAATGACTCTTAGCTAGGACAGGTTTCCAACCTGATGGGACATGTACACCCAGAGAAAACAACTCAGGCACGGGCATGTGGCTCAGTGACAGACCACATACCTAGCATACATGAGGCCTTGGGTTCCATCACCATTGCTGCAAGGAGAAGGAAGGAAAAGAGAATGACATGTTATGTACCGCTTACAAGGAAAAACAAGCATCTTCCTACAGAGTCACCTCAGTGCTATGATGGGCCAGAATTGGGGCTGGAGGATGGCTGGTAAGAGGAAGCTGTACCCTCTCCTGCATCCCCATGCTCCCAAGTGGGCCTCTCCCTCCACTGCCCTCTCCCCTGACTAACCACCTTGTAGGCCGTTCTGTTTTCTGATTGTCCAGACCTCTCTGTCCTGCCTGCCTCTTTCCCATAGAGAAATTGCCGGAGCTCTGAAAACCCTAATGAAGTGTTCCGCTTCTTGGTGGAGGAGAAGATCAAGTGCCTGGCAACAGAGAAGGTGAAGTACACCCAGCGAGTTGACTACATCATGCAGCTGCCTGTGCCTATGGATGCAGCCCTTAACAAAGGTAGGCTGCCAGTCAGTAAGACCTTATGTGCCTGGAAGCTGAGGTTGCTGAATGCATTGGGTATACAAGTGCTTGATAGGAGCAGCATTGCATTGAGTTGGAAAGGCAAAATGAAAAGGACCATTGTCTCCACCTTTGGGAAGGTGGAGAAATGAGTTGGAGCAGTCTTGAGATTGAGGTGGGAAGAGCAGCACTCTCTGAGGACATGCTACCTGATTGTCTCACCAGAGGAGCTTCTAGAGTATGAGGAGAAGAAGCGGCAGGCTGAAGAGGAGAAGATACCACTGCCAGAGCTGGTTCGAGCCCAGGTGCCCTTCAGCTCCTGCCTGGAGGCTTATGGGTCCCCGGAACAGGTGGATGACTTCTGGAGCACGGCCCTGCAGGCCAAGTCAGTAGCTGTCAAGTAAGTCCCTGGCTGGGCGCAGGCTGCAGGTTGCAGCAGGGAAATCCTCACAGACACAGCTGCCTCTTGCCTGTTGATGCTTTCATCCATTTTGCTCGGGATCTCAGGGTTGAATCTTCCAGGGCTGGTGATCCTTCCCTGAGGGAACCAAGAGGCCCTAGCAGCGGTAGACACGGTAATGACCTTGCCTTGTGACCTTTTCCTGCCCTACCAGTTTTTTTTCCAGAATGTAGTTTTTTTCCCTTCATGTGGCACTTAGTGTCAGCTGAGGATTTTCAGGGTCACAGCCAGAAAGAATGAGGCTCCATATTTGAACTTGCAGCGACGGTCCACCTTTCAGCCTGGCTATTGGTCCCTGCAGGAGTGCACTGGTCTCTAGGACGAGGCCCCCAGCTATTTGTGCTCTGTCCAGGAGCAATCAAGGCCCAAGGTGAGGGTTTTGAGAGGAGAGACTGCAGTCTTTGGGTACAAGAACCTTCTTTCTTCCCTAGGACCACACGGTTTGCCTCATTCCCTGACTACCTGGTTATCCAGATCAAGAAGTTCACCTTCGGCTTAGACTGGGTGCCCAAGAAACTGGGTATGGTGGCCGGGCTGAGGGCGGTGAAGCAGGCAGTGCTATAAAAACGAAGGGCCTTAGCACATGTCAATCAATATTTCTCGAACTTCTCAGAAAAATGAAAAAGTTAATCTTAAATGTTTCAAAATGCAACTGGTTTGAAAAACACTACAACTGTTTTTTTTTTTTTTTTTTTTTTAATATTTTATTTGTTTGCTTGTTTGTTTATTTTTATTTTTATGGCTGGCTCAGCCTACCCTGGTGGTGAGGCTGGCACAGCATGTGGTGCCAGGGATCAAACCACAGTCCTTACAGTTGTCTGAGCTTTCCTGAGCAGGCGCTTTAGACCACTTAACCATCTTGCCGGCCCCTACAACTGTTGAATCTTTTTTTTTTTCTTTTTTCCAGACGGGTTCTTGCTTATTATAGCCCTGGGTGGCTCCAAACTTGCATTCTACATGTCTCGGCTGCCAAGCTCTAGGATCATATATGTCTGCCATAAAGCTTGGCTCAGTTTAATTTTTTTTTGCTTCTCTCTCTCTCTCTCTCTCTCTCTCTCTCTCTCTCTCTCTAATGTATTTGGTACAGGGTCTCACCACTCATCTTGGACTTGTAGTCATCCTTCTATTTTGTCTCTTTTAAGTGCTAGGATTATAAGCGCGCGCCACTATGCCCAGTCTCGGTGGCTGGCTCAGCGTGCGGCATGTGGTGCCAGGGATGAAACCCTGGTCCCTGTGCTTGCTTAAGCAGGTGCTTAGTCTGCTGAGCTATCTCAATGGCCCTTCAATTTGTTTCATTTGGTAGTTAGGATTTATAACTGAAAATTATTTTTGTGGTTTTAGTTTTTTAATTAGTCTTTTTTTTTTTTTTTTTGCGGAAATGGGGATCAAGCCCAGGACATTGCACTTGCTAGGCAGGTACTTGTGCCTCTGCGCTATCTCCCCAGTCTAGTCTTTTCATTTTGATAATTTTGAAACAGTCTGCTGTCCCTGCCCAAGTCTTACAAGGATATCAAGTTGAAAACTGCTGATTTACCTTCATTGTCTTAGTCCCTCTGTCTCACCAGTTGAAGGCCTTGTTTTTCAGTAGCTTTTGGTGGTAGATCCAACTCCTAGACTCACTCATATTTCAGTGATGCTGTGGTGCCTGAAATTGGTTCCTTCTTCTTGTTTTGAGCAATTCTAGGCTGTGGCACAAGGCCTCAAGAGCTACAACGTGACTTTTTTTTATTTTTTTTAAGTTCATTGGGCCTAGGAGATAGCTCAGCAGCTTCAACACCTGCCTGGCAAGCACAAGGTCCTGAGTTCAATCCCTGGTATTAAAAAAAAAAAAAAAAAAAAAAAAATTAAGTTCATTGGTACAATTTAGGTATATTATGATCATATTCATCATAGGAAATCTGTGCTTGTATGTATTAGACCTTGGTTTGTCTTTTTTTCTACAGTGTTTTTTTGCAGGTGGGCCTCAGGTTGTTGAGGTGATCCTTCTGCTTTTCTGATTATAGATGTGTCCATTGAGATGCCAGAAGAGCTAGACATCTCACAGCTGAGGGGTACAGGGCTGCAGCCGGGAGAGGAGGAGCTGCCTGACATTGCCCCACCCCTGGTCACTCCGGATGAGCCCAAAGGTAGCCTTGGTTTCTATGGCAACGAAGACGAAGACTCCTTCTGCTCCCCTCACTTCTCCTCTCCAACATGTTAGTGACTCTTCTTCCTGCCTGTGTCTCTCCTTTGCTAATGGGGGCTTTCTGCCTTGCTTCCCTAGACCCTGTCCTTTGTGTTTCTACTGTCCTCCCTTTCACATGTCCTCTGCCCACTTTTGATGGATGTGGGACCAACTGAAACACTCCTGGCCACATCCTACATTTGGACAGCAGTAGCATTGGCCTAATTGCTTCTCTCTACCCTTCTTCTTGCCTTAGTTTGGGTGGAGTGGGGACATCTTACTTTAGAAATGGGGCCCACTGTGAGGATAGCAGGAAAGAGATCATCTTTGGGGTGGTTTGTGCACATTATAGTTTGTGCTCCTTTTAGTTCTAGGCTAACATGCTGTTCACAGAAGAAAAATGCATGGGATGGGTGATGAGGACCCAGCATGTGGGAGGAAAAAGAGGTAAATAGAAATCATGGCCCCAGCAGTCAGGTCATGGTGCCCTTGTTTCCTCATTGCAGCACCCATGTTGGACGAATCTGTCATCATACAGCTGGTGGAAATGGGCTTTCCTATGGATGCCTGCCGCAAAGCTGTCTACTACACGGGCAACAGTGGGGCTGAGGCCGCCATGAACTGGGTCATGTCACATATGGATGATCCGGGTAGGCAAGAGCAGGTGGCAAGGGGACCAGGGCCTCTCTCCTCCCACACACACTTTAACCCCTCCATATCCACAGATTTTGCAAACCCCCTCATCCTGCCTGGCTCTAGTGGGCCTGGCTCCACAAGTGCTGCAGCTGACCCCCCACCAGAGGACTGCGTGACCACCATCGTGTCCATGGGCTTCTCTAGGGACCAGGCCCTGAAAGCTCTGCGGGCCACGGTATGCTTACCCTGGTAAAGGGCAGGAGCCTATGGGGAAAAGGGGGTGGACGTGAGGTCTTAGGTGAAGAGGATCAAGGACAGAGGCTGAGGGGTATGCTCAGTGGCTGCAGCAGAGGAGCTGAAGCTGGTTAAGAAAAGTAACATTTGTCTCCTCTTCAAGAACAATAGTTTGGAACGGGCGGTGGACTGGATCTTCAGTCATATTGACGATCTGGATGCAGAAGCAGCCATGGATATCTCTGAGGGCCGCTCAGCTGCTGACTCCATCTCCGAGTCTGTGCCAGTGGGACCTAAGGTCCGGGATGGCCCTGGAAGTGAGTGTTCCCCGAAGTAGGACAGACCTAGTGGTATATACCACTATGGTATACCAGGGCCCTCCAAATAGCTCTGCTTTCCTCAGGTCAGAGGGTTCCTAAGCCTCTTGCCATGGACAGGACTTTTAAGGGTGGGATCTAGCAGGTTGAAGTGTCTTTAGCTTGACATTCCCCTATATCCCCCAAGTCTCCTGCTCCCAGTTTGAGCTGTTACATACCCCTTGGGACTGTTTCTCATGGGTCCTTCTGCTGTTCTCCCCTCTGCCTTCTGTCTGTCTCATTCCCCAGAGTATCAGCTCTTTGCCTTCATTAGTCACATGGGCACCTCCACCATGTGTGGTCACTACGTCTGCCACATCAAGAAGGAAGGCAGGTGAGGGCTGGCTGTGTGCAGTGTGAGTGAGAGGTGGTGGTGGTGGGAGTGAGGAGGGGCAACTGGACATCCCTAGGGGTCCTCAGGACTGCCTGAAGGATGTAGTATACCCAGAGCTGGGAGGATTCATTGCCACAGAGACAGGCAGATTACAGTCCAGGGGCTGAATCTGGCCACCTGCTTTGGCCAGTGGTATTTGACTGGACAGCCACTGGTTGTGTATTGCCTGTGAGCCTTTGTATGTGGCAATAGGAAAGCTGAGTAGTTGCATCAGACCAGAAGTCCTGCAAAACCAAAAATACTGACTGACTTAGAAGGTCTCCTGTCGCTGCCTCTCAGGGCTGTGTGGAGGGTGGCTGGAAATGGAGGGTCTGAATACACCAAAGTTGGAAGCAACCCTTACTAGATCCAGAAACTCCCTCCAGAACACAGCAGCTAGACTCCCTTGGGAATCTAGGCAGAGCGTGATGAGGGGTTTGCCCCAGGAGCTTTCTCAAACCCAGGGAGATGAAGGTGGTGTGACTTGGAGTGCTAGTTTTTTTTAAATTTTATTTATTTATTTATTTGTTTGCTTGTTGTGTTTGTTTGTTTCTTTATTTATTCATTTTTGTGGCTGGCTCAGCCTGCCCTGGTGGTGGCGCTGGCACAGCATGTGGTGCCGGGGATCGAACTGCAGTCCCCGCAGTTGCCTGAGCCCTCCTAAGCAGGCGCTTTAGACCACTGAACCATCTCGCC
>PVKN010008288.1:0-25352 GCA_004027915.1 Capromys pilorides
TTTATATTGATCAATTATCAAATCATAAGGATTTGGGATATATTGGATTAAATAAAACATATGATAAAAAAGGAAATTACATAGTGTGGTATGCTGAACTGTATTGACTATAAACAAATCTAAGATTGGTCTTGATTGAAAGGGAGGAGACAGGCCTGCATCTAAATAAAAGGGTTGTCAAAAATGTGCCTTAAAGTTGCTGGCCATCACTTGGCAGAGTCTGGTTTTCTAATAACCCTATCTCTTATTTCTTCTCTGGTGGACCCCAGTCAGGTTTTCCTTGACAACCTGGGACATTTTCTCCACCGTACTGGTCACTGCTTTGGTTATTGTCCACCTTCACTACCCTATCCTTATACTGAAACTGTAATTGTTAAGAAGCAGTTTTTTTCACATTTTTAATTTCCTGAAATATTTCTTTATGCTTAAATGTTTTCCCCCATGTTGGGGATCAAACCCAGGGCCTGAAGTATGTCAGGCGAAGAGCTGACCACTGACCTACCACTTGCTTTCGAACTGGTTCTTTTTCATAGTAGTTTGTTCTTGCTTCATGAATCAAAGTCCTTTTATCTTGCTGAAGATGATTTATCTATTTTTTAAAAAAATGCTTTCTATTTTAATTTATGTGTTTTTCCTAGAGTCCGTTATTCTTTGCTTGCTCTTGGACTTTACTTTTCATGGCACCCATCACTGGTGCTTTGCTTTACTATTTTAAGATATGAGTGAAATCTTAGATTGTTTGGTTCTGTTTCTTTTGCAGATCAGGAGTTCAGGATTTCTAACAGACTTTTTCCTTGGCAGAAAGGCCTGATGTCAGGCCTTGTGTGTGACAGAGAGTGTCAACTGGGAGTCTTCATTTTAGGAACCTGGAACTCATCTCCTGAGAACCAGGATGGGAAGGATGCCCAGCTGTCTCTATGTTTATTTTGTACATTTTAACTCAGTGTGTTAGTTTTAACTTTGGTATCCATGTGCACGACAGGTTTCCTAGTCAGGAAATCTTATCTTCTTTAGAAATGTAATTTTTTTCTGGCCTCTTGGAAAAGAGAAAGGTTCCAGGGATTTAACTGCTAAATCAGAGCCTC
Source organism: Capromys pilorides (assembly GCA_004027915.1). Classification (NCBI taxonomy): domain Eukaryota; kingdom Metazoa; phylum Chordata; class Mammalia; order Rodentia; family Capromyidae; genus Capromys; species Capromys pilorides. The sequence continues at coordinate 1,086 of PVKN010008288.1, forward strand.
AAACAATCCATCTGTTTTGGGCCCAGGGAGCACTTCCATTTCAAAATATACTATTCATATGGATGATACTAAAGTTTTTGCATTACCTATTTAATGATTTCTCTTTCTAGGGTCTGTTAAGCCAAGTCTTAGTTTCTTTTACAGCTTTGGTATATTGGTTGGATAGTCTAGTTCATTTTTGTTTTTCATCTTTTTCCCATTCTCTTAGTCCTTGAGGGTTAATGATCTTAAAATATATATTTTTTTTAATGAAAACTTTTTTTTTTGATGGTACCAGGAATCAAACTCAAGACCTTGTGCTTCCCAGGCAAGTGCCTATTCCACTGAGCTATCTCCCCAGTCCCTTTAAAATCCTTTTGCTCTCTTTTTAGTTGGGTTCTTGCAGAGCTAAAATTATTCAGAGATCAATGCATATTCAGTTTACCATCTTCATTTGGAAGATAATGTACATTTTCTTTTTTATATAGCTATAAATGTGTTTTAGGAGCCATTTCAACTTAACTTTCTTGCTTTTAATACTCTGACTCAGAGTAAAACACTGGTCATCTAAATAATCCTGAAATCCAGAATTAGTGTAGATTGTAGGTAATGGGATTAAATAGAGGAAGTGTGCTGTAATTTTCAACATAAATTGTCTAGAGTAGACTGTGGTCTGTCTTAGCACACATATAGTGTGTTCCTTTCTTTTGGTTCCATAACACATTATCACAAACTTAGTGGCTCTGAAGAGCAGAAAACATTCTGACTCAGTTCTACTGGCCAGAAATCTGAAGTTAGTATCATTGGGCCAACATGAAGTTATTGGCAGGGCTGTGCTCCCTCCAGGGAACCTGGGGAAGAGTCCACTTTTTATCTCTTCTGTCCTGGTGATCTGTGACTACAAAACCACACAAATCCCTTCATCCATGTCACTTTGTTTTGCTCCCGCCCATCTATGTTGACTTTCCCTTTGGGTACTACTAAGGATACTTGGGTTTGTGTTCAAAGAATACATGCCAATCCAGGATAATTGACCAGTTTCAAGATCCTTAACCTAATCATGTCTGAAAGATCTTTGCAATGTAAGGCAACACTTATAGGGTCTAAGAGTTGGAAGTTCATGATGGAGGGCATTGTTTAAACCATTATAATTCAGATGCTGGCCTCCAGTGATTTATAACTGTCCCACAAGAATATCTTCACCTCATCCCAGCATTTAACCATTTCAACCCATTGCAGCATTAAAGTCTAAAAGTTTTCTTAAATATTATCAGCACACAGGTTCTAAATGTCATCCTACGGGTGAGACTGTGGGTATGATCCAACCCTGTACAGCATTTGTTTCTTTTTGTTGTTTGTAGATTGAAAAACAAGGTGTCTAGTTATAAATACAGTGGTGCAATAGGCATAGGCTAACATTTGTAGATATTCCCATTTAAAACAAAGGACATTAAAACAAAAAGAGGTTCTTGGTTTGAAATATTTTAAAAATCCATCTGAGACAGTTTCTTTAGGTTTCAAGGCCCTGGAATAGTCCCGTGCCTCAAGGCTCTGCCTCCTAGACCTGTAACAATGTTCTTCCCAAGGCCTTTCCTTGAGGAGATGTTGGGATCAAATGATCACTATTTTTGAGTTTTATATTTTATTGTAAAAATTCATCTATTGAGATTTAAGATTTATGGAAAATTAGGCTAATAGAATTCATATGATCTAGGGCACTGCCTTTCCTCCAAATGTTTACGCTGTTTTTCTTTTAGGATCTGCATAAAAAATTCCTGAGATAAAATGCTTATCATTCATTCATTCATTCATTCATTCATTCATTCATTCATTGACAGGATATTTACAGAGCAAGTTCTACATGCCAGATAGGAGAATATGATGTGTGAGAATCTGGGATAGTGTGGAGATGACAAGAGGGGGAGACAGTGACAGCAAATGGGAATATAGTTTTAGACACCAAAGATAATGTCAAGGACAACAGGGAAACATGACAGTATTACAGGAAATGTTTTTTTCAGCTGAATGTTGCAAAAAGTTTACCTGATGTGAGTACATTGGCTTCAGATCTGAAAATTGTGAAACTAAAGGAGAAAAAACTGCAAATAGACACATCTTGGAGTGCTCCAGGACAGGGACACAGAAGTCTGTGTGACTAAAGACTGGTAGGTGACCTAAAACGTGGTTCAAAATGAGCACACACTGACTATGTGAACTCGGGCCAGTCCACTGACCTTCTCTGGCCATCTGTCTCCCAATTTAAAACATAAAGAATTCAATCTTCCCTGTTGAATAGGAAAGCAGTAGAAATCAACAGACATATAAAGTATTTAGTTCAATGTTGGTACTAAAATTATTTGTGGCACAATTATTGTTGTTACTGTTATAATAAATATTGTTAATGTTAAAAAACAAGGTAGCAGTAAAAGAGAGATCCTGAGACAAGTTTAAATTTAGCCTAATTTCTATCAAAAGTCATTAAGGATTTCTAAAGAATGGAACAGCATGATATAAATTACATTTCAGACAAAAAGTCCTTGTTTTAGGGAGCAAGAGTGGAAAGAGGGAGAAAAAGACAAGTGGTAAAGGGACTTCTGGGTGACCAGAGTGGTTGCAGCAGAGGAGAGGGGAGGGAGAAAGAGAGTTTCAAAGGTGTTGCCATTAGGACTGGTTCAAGGAAACCTTGGGCCCTGAGGGGAGGAGGAGGTGAGAATCCTACCTATGGAGGCTCCAGAGCAGGTTAGCCCCCCAGCAACTGGATGGGCTGCGGTGAACAGATGCAGAGCTCTGTTTTGAGGAGACTGAGACAGCGTGACTTGGGCTTTCAAGGAGATGAGAGTAATATGCTTGTGTGTCTGTTCCATTTTAAATATTTACTAGAAATAGAAACCAAGATGTTGAGTAGAGAGTTGGTTAAGTAAATGCAATAAATACAAATTTGCAAGCCAGCACTCAAATAGGAGCTGTGCAAAGCCTGTAACCAGAAAGGCTTAATGTTAGGGGGAAATGCAACAAGAGAAGAAAATAAACCCCAGAGAGAGCACAGACTTCAGAGGATGAAGGATAGAGGGAGAAGAGTGGGGGAAAGGTGGTGTTCAATGCAGAGAGCTGCGATAAGAGAAGAAAGTGTTTTTAGAAAGAAATTACAATAACTGAAAATTCCTATAACCAAAAGTAAATGTGACCTTATTCTTCTGTATAATGCTCCCAGTTCTTAACTGGAAAGCACAGAAAAGTTTAAAGAAACTTTTCAGCAAGCTTTCATACTGTTGAGAGATGTCTGTAGCTGTCATACTCCTGGCTTCAATCCCTGCCCTATTTCTCTATGTGACTGTGGGCCAACGGTGAGACTCGAGAGACCTCTCGTCTCATTTCTGAAGTATGACAATGACACTTCCTTTGCAGGGCTACTGTAAGTTTAGTAAGATGGTGCGTTTCATGCTGAGAATTTACTAGAGGTTCAGAAACTGGAAGCAGTTCAAGGGCTGCTCTTGTTTTCCCTGTGACAGATCCAGATGATCGGGCTGACAACTTATCAATCTGTGATAGACTGTTGATGATTGCCTTCTATTCCTCTCTCAGGACATTTGCTAAGCTATAATTCTTTCTTGTCCTTTTCTTTTCCCCTTCTTCACTTCCTCCCACAACTGGGCAGTATCCCACATCTCAGAATTTTAAACCAAGCCAGTGAAGGCCTCGTCTCTGTTAGTACAATGGCATAGGCTGTGTTGTTGAGCAGGTGGCTTCTTGGAGAGAATAAAGTGCAATCACGCTTAACTCCTGAGTCCTAGTAGCTAGGATTTAATTCCATTTTGCCACTCTAAACCGTTGTGAGCTTCTGAGATTTCTTTAAATTTCTGTTATTTTCCTCTTTTGTAAAGTGAGAGTAAGAACACATATCTCATTGGATTGTTATTAGGATTCTGTGAATCAAAATTGAAATGGTTAAAGTACTTAGTTCTTTACAGTATTCCATAAGCATTCAATCAATGTGCTGTGCTCAGTGCTGAGTAAACATCTGATCAGTGGAAGCTGCTATGTGGCTTCAGGATTCCAAGCAGACGGCTGGATGTCTGTCCTTCCAGGAGTGGGTGGCATGAGTTCTGATTTCCTTTCTGGAGCTGATATTTGAGGTTGGGATAACTAGTGGTATTCAGTTGTTTTGGGGATGGGCTATCTCCCAAGTGAAAGGAAAAATGGAAGATTTGTCTTCTGACTTACATGAAGCAATGACATGTTAGTAGAACTAAAAATTGGGTTACAAATTCAAAACCACATCAATCTTGAATGCCTTTTTATTCTTTCTTTCTTTCTTTCTTTCTTTCTTTCTTTCTTTCTTTCTTTCTTGTATTTTAGCAAAAGGTCTATAGGGTGTTCAGGGTCTCACTACTAGATCGGACTCCTAGCGATCCACCTGTTCACAGCTTCCCAAGAGCTGGGAATACAGGTGTGTGCCAACACACCCAGTCCCAATTGCTGTCTCAGCATGCCCTGGGGATGGAGTGGAACAGCAGGTCCAGGGCTAGAACCCCCGTCCCATGAGCCTGCTTGCAGGTACTTTAATCCTTGGAACTATTTGGCTAGCCTCTCTTTTTATTCTTTTAAGTAAAATTTTCAGTTGCTTCCATCAGCTCATACTTCCTAAGCAGATCAAAGAAATTTTTTAAAAGTTCATCTTTAGTTATAGAATCACCAGGGTATAGAGAAATATCCTGAGTTCAAAATCAATTCTAAATTCAAGCTTACCAGGTGTGGTAGTACATGCTGGTAACCCCAGCCCTCGCGAGGTAGAGGCAGAATTGTTGCAAGTTCAAGACCAGCCTGGGCTGCAAAGTAAGCTCAAGGTCAGCCTGAACTGTATAGTGAAACCCTGTTTCAAAAAGAAAAGAAAAGAAAAAAGCCACAAAAAATAAATTCAACATTCTGTACCTCTACTTATTATGGTGGAATATCTGACTCTCTTTTTCCCGTTTTTAAAGGAGAAATTTTAATTGTTGCTTGGCAAGCGTATTGTGAAAATTAAATAAAGTAATAAACATGAAAAGTCCATCAAGCTGAAAATTATGTTATCTTTACCTATTTTTTCGGGCTGTAGTCTTTGTCCCTGCTTATTCCTACTTTCTGCCAGATTCCAAAAATATCTATGCAGATGGTTCTCTTTGAAACTAGGGAAAGCGTATCTATAGTTTGCAGTGGTGGGTCTCTCATTAGATGCTATTTATAACCTTGTTGAAACAGGACATTATTTGAATTGATAAAAAGGGAAGTTTCTCCAAACTCTAAAAATATTACTTAGAAGTAATGCTCTTTCCAGATCCTTAGTCTTCAGTATGGTAAACTGAAGGCCTGATTTTAATAGACTACTTACTGATAATCCTCATTATGCCAGTGGGGAAATTAGCTAGTGCCAAGATATTTTTTTTTTAACTGGTCTGAACAAACACATCTTCATTTTCATCCAGCAAGATGTAACCTTAGCAACTGTGTGTATTTTTGGATTCCTTTTCATTTAATGCAAATAAGTTACCACTGATATACCCGGAATCTGATGACAGAATTCAACGTGACTGATTCACATGTCTAAGTCCTCCATGTCCCTAACTAGCCCCAAGTTTCCAATTTATTTATTTTTTTTTAACTTTATTTATGTTATGGCTGGCTCAGCCTGCCCTGGGGGTGGGGCTGGCACACCATGTGGTGCTGGGTATGGAACCTCGGTCCCTGCAGTTGCCTAAGCTTGCCTACGGCAGGTGATTTAGACCACTGAGCTATCTTGCTGACCCAAGATTCCAATTTCTTGTCACCAATATCAATCAGTATGGTCTCAACTGAAATGATTCTATGGTTTTCATGTTTACTTCTAAGTCACATTTGACTCCTTTTATAAACAGCCCAAACGGTGGGTGAGTTTGTTTCCTTGCAGGAGAAATAAGAGTAGCACATCCCAGGAAGAAGGTATGTCCCACTCAATGCCCATGAGGAGCAAGATATGATGAGAATCCAGGCATCCCAGATTAATGTCTTTCAAAATCTTTTCATAAGCCACCCTCACTTCTCTTTCTTCTAAGATTTTGGGTGAATTTTGCGCCTTTTGAGCTGCCTCTGCGCACTCCAGAGCTCTCAGGATTGGCTGTACTGCACATCCTGCAGTGCCTCCTAGCTCAGAAGGCCCTTTGACCTATGCTTACACTTTTGTGTGAAGTTCTTGTGCATTACATGGGTGTGGTTATTATAACCTATGGCATAGGAATTAAGGTTCTGAGAGGTGCATTATAAAGTTCCAAACCAGAAGTGAAGTTTATCTGGCCTCAGTCTTCCCTGGCCTGAGTGCAGCTATCTTTCCACATTCCTACTTTCACTCAGAGTTACCAGAGGGCAGCTATTATATTTTGCTTCTAGGTGAATCCTCACTATTGAGCTTGAGCTGATGACCACTATTGACTTCTTCAGACACCAGGCTCTGAAACTAGCAGAAGAAGCTCCTTCAGGGATCTTCTCATGTTCAGTACCTGTGGGCATAAAAGCAGAGAACTGCAAGGTAGTTGCATCAAAGGCCTCAGTTGATATTGTAGGCAACTCTGGGCCTGTGGTGCCCTTCAGAGCTGTGATAAAGAGAGGACATGGGTTTCTTTGCTTAGGATAAATGGTCTTTCACAGATCCAGAAGTTAAAGGACTGACTGTCGGGGTAGTGCTCTTGGGAAACACTGTGACCTTAGGAGGTATGGTTTCATGGGAAGTCCTTAGGCCACTGGGGGGTACTTTAAAGAAGACTATGTGTTCCCCACCACTGCCATCCAGCACACCCAAAGCAGTGGTACACCCTGTAGACTGGACCCTCCATAACATGAGCCAAAGCAACCCTTTCTCTTTATAATTATCTAAGACACTTCATCTTAAGGGTGCCAACCTTTTTGCCCTGCTATTGAGTGGCCAGGGATCTGTCTGCAGGGAGAGGTCTGACCTTGGATAAGACAATTTACTGGAAGGAACTGCAATTCAGAGGCCCAGGGAGAGGAACTTGACCAAATCAGTAGAGGACCAGAGTTCTCTTCTTCGAACACTGTTGGGAGCTGAGGGAAGGAGTGACTCATCCCTATTGGAGGTCCTGGATGATCCACCCCAGAGAGGCATCACAGAGAAGACTTACCCTTCTCAGCAACTTATTTCCCTCTGTGTGTGTGTGTGTGTGTGTGTGTGTGTGTGTGTGTCCTCAACCTTTCAAGGCTCCTTTTTATAGTGGTTTCTTGGGCAGGGTCTCCACTTTTCCAGTTGATGGTCAGAAGCTTCTGAGCACAGGTTCTGCAGTTTCCTGGTTCAGGGTGTGTCTGGCCCCACACTGTTATGTCAAGGGCCTGCACAGTCCCCACAGAGCCTCCACCTAAGAGGAACTTGACTCAGGCTCATTGGTGCCAAGGCCATGAAGGATTGTGGCAAGGCAGGTCCTGAGGCCAACATCTGTTCTTAGATGTTATGGGACTACTTGATAAAGTAGGCCTTGGATTGCAATATCACATCCTCACAGATTTGTGGGGATTTTTTACACTGCAGAGTGCCTAGCATGAAATGCACCCCTCCCTCAGAAGTTTATCCTGTCTGCACTTCATACTTTCTGGAACATGTTCCACCAGAGCTCTTTGATTGGGCTGGGCTGCAAGCGTGTGGGCTTGAGTCTTGCCGAACTGCCTTCCTTGTGACTGGGCTGTGGCATAGGGGAGGCTCTGCAGGTGTGGAGGACAGGGCTAGAAGCTGAGGACTCTAAGTGAAGCTATTTCTCACCCACACACCCCCTCTCCCATCGGGGGCTTCTCCTCATCTTGATTTCTTTCTTATATCTTTTACTAAGAAATCCTCTCTGGTCGGCACCAGAATTCCCCTATAGCCAGTCAGTGTTCACTAGATAGGTAAATTTAAGGTAAGAGAGATAAATACACAAGGAATTACTAGGTCAGCTTATGATGGCTGCTTGAAGATGTGCAAGAGTGCAAAATGGCTGCCTGCACACTGGAGACCTGAAGGACCAAACAAAGGACCAAAGGCCTGGACCTCACTGCAGAGTCCTGTGCAAAGTCCACATCAGGAGGTGATGGGTGTCAGCTGGAAGCGAAGGGTCTGCCCGGGAAGCCAGGAGACAAGATCCAAAGGAAAAGTAAATACTGGAGCATATTCAAAGAAGCAGCCAAGAACCTCCTTTTTCCTTTTTATTCCAGTTAGGCTATAAGCCTGTGGGTGGGTACCACCCACACCCAACATGATCTTCTTTCTTTAGTAAATCCATTCAGACACACCCAGCATTGTGTTAATCTACTATTGGGGTACTGCTTACTCAAATTGACACAAAAGTTAGCTATCACAATCATGTTATTCAAAGATAGTTCAGAGAGGGAATGCCACTGAGGGATGCCACAGCACAAACTGTGGACCTCTCTGGAAATCGAGTCTTTGGCAATGGCAAGAGCAAGCAGAGGTGTGGGACACTGAGTTGGAAGGTTGTGGAGTGGAACAGAACCAGAGGCTGGGAGTGGCATGAAGACCAATGCTTGGAGTTTACAGATTATCATATAGATTATCAATCTCATATAGATATCATATCATATCAAATAGATTATCAATCTCAATTGATAATCTCAATTTGGCTGGCATGTGACCTTGGGGAAATCATACAGAGAAGAGTGGCATAACTGTGCAAACAGGCTAAGCACGGACTCAGCTTTGACTGCTCATCTTGGACTCAGCAATGCTGTGAAGTGGGGTGGAGAATGGGGCAAGGTTCCTTAGGAGGAAGCTGCCTGGGAAACATTATTCCGTTGCTTGTTTATAAATAGCTCAGCTTCCCTAGAACCAAACAGAGCCTTGAGATCAGGCACCAGCTGAAGTAGGGCTTAGGATACAGGTTAGGCAGTCTCTAAACAGGTCTTGGTCTCTGTCTTGACCCTCCAGGGGTGTAGACAGCATGGCTAAATGTTAGGACATCCTGAGGCTCAGCAGAAGCCACAGTTCTCATTCTTGGATAGGTCAGTAATGAGGAGGAGCTTCCAGAAGGAGGAGCAGCCAGAAACAAAGCTGTTTTCAAAGTTCTAAATTGGAAGAGGCAAAAAGAAAGGCAAATATAAACAAAAACATGAAGATACTGTGTTCTTTGAAACCATAAGACTATTTCATTATTTTTTTTATTCCAAGAAGTAGAAACCTCCTAGGAAGGAAACAATCTGAATGGCTAATTCCTCAGCTGAACAATTTACTTGTGTTTCACAAAGACGCAGCAAAATGGCAGCAGGTTTCTGGGAAGAGCCTTGAGCTGTGGCCCCAGCTCCCGTTTGCTTCCCTGCGGCAGCTCTCTAGGTGTCCATGGACACACCCCTTGCCTGCTCTGAGTCCACCTTTGTGAAGTCATAAACTGAACAGTATTTTTAAATTCTAACCTTCTATGGGTCTATTTTTAACAAAAAGATAAAAAAAAACCACATTTGTTCCCACACTGTGAGCCTGCCATAAAGACATTTGTAGCTACACAAACTTCTCAGAATTAGAGAGAAATGGCATTTGTGAAGTGTCAGCTCATCAGAAGTGACTGGCACCAGGGCTTCCAATCCCATCCTCACAACCTGCTGTGCAATGTGGAGCCGGGCCAAGCAGAGATGGTGGCTTCTGGTGCGGCTGCCTCCAACTGTGTTCTTGCTGACTGTGCCGTGTGTTCTGAGGCCCAGAAATAGAAGCAGTCTGTCATGCAGCAAGTGTGCTCCTGGGAGGCTCCAGTGCATGCGCACTTGTGTGTGTGTGTGTGTGTGTGTGTGTGTGTGTGTATTTAAATTTATTTTGCAGATTATTCTTCATCTAAGATAATAATTTTGGAAGAATTCTGGAAAGCTGTCCACTTCTTGTGAGACAAATCACTTATCATAATATCTCAGTGTTCCTAACTAGGCGCGGGATCAAGAATGTTCAGCCCCTACCCTGCAGTGGTGTCACTGGCCCATAGAGGGAGGAATTTTGGGGTGTGAGACTCTGCTTCACTGCAAGACTTTGCCAGGCTATTAGGATGTACTAGCTGCCTTCTCCACATTCCAATTCAAGATTCCTGTGTGTTTGACAAAGCTCAAGCTCTGAGCTCATCCTGTCATTGATAGACTATATGCTAATGAGACCATCACCTTGTCTACCATGCAGTCGATACATTGATGTCCCCTAAGAAGCTCTGTCAGCTTCAATCAGCTGCCCAGTTGCCCACAGAAAGTCTATGCATTGGTCAGCAAGGTTCATTCTGTTTCTCATCAGAAAGTATTACTATGCAAGCATGAAGGGCAATTACTGAAGGGCAGGGGCCTTTAAAAAAATCCTCTCATTGCCCTGCTAGTGACTATGCTGCCAGAGGCTAGCAAGGCAGCACATTAGAGTGTGGCACTCCCAAACTCCAACTCCTAGGTCCAGACTGCTGCCTTTTACTACGAGGTTGGACTTTACAGTCCTGATCTCACTATCAGTCATTTGAAAACTCTTTGATAGGAGACAGCATCAGGATAAGGCTCAATCCCACCACATCCTGTACAGATAAGCTTCGTGAACTTGGGTGGACTTCACAGGCCTCTTAGTGTGTGTCTGCACTGTCTCTAAGCTGGGAACCACAGAGACATCGTCTTACCCATCTGAGGTTTCTTGTGTGTGTCCCATGTGACATCGAGTCTATGCTATGCAAGGGCTATTGGTGCTCTACTCATGCCACAGGGCCAGACATCTAAATATGGGAAACTGAGATAAGGGATAGCAGCCAGACAGAAAGCTAAACTGGACTGCAGGACAGTACAACATAAGAAAGCAGCCGAGACCATCTGCAAGCATTCCTTGAAGGAGATACATCTATCCCTAGGTACGTTTGGCCTAAAATGTTAGTCCCCTACAAGGCCTGAGTGCTCTGACTGCTCTTTGCTGGTCTGAGAAATGGAAAGCCACCTTTTCAGAACAATGAGCTGTAACCTTTTGCTCACACAGAAGCTTCTGTGGGGATTTTTAAATTTTTTTTCCCAGAGAGAACACTGAGACTCATAGGAGCTAGAGAGGAGTAGAATTGGGACTGCAAACCAAGTTTTCTAGCTCTGAGAAGTGTAAATTTCTAATAAACCAAGCCATTTTGTATCCATGAGTGGCTCAGGAGAGATTTTGGGATGAGAATTGTGGGAAAGATGCTTAAATAATTTTTGCTCTGCCTAGGATAAGGTTATTCAATAAAGGAAGATGAGTCAGTAGGGAGGCATCACTCTGCTTGCAAAACATGTGCGTAATTCTGCAATTAGAGGCTCTAGTAAAAGTGCGTGGGTGTCCTTGGAAAAATAAAACTTTATCATAGGCAGAGATGAACAGCTGTAGCTACATAGTCTGGGCCCAGAGAAGTTCAAGAACTTCATGCTTTAGGTCAAGATCATTTGGTAACCACCCTTGATTTTGCTCACAAACCTTTAGTTAGGATTTCTTTTTCTCTTTCCTTTCCACAATGTCCTTCCAGATATCTCAATGATGGCTTTTTAAAAATGTAGTTAGTACAGAGTCTACAGCGTCTACAGGGGCTCACTACATCTATCTGACTTGTAGTGATTCTCCTGTTTTCAGCCTCCCAAGTGATGGGATTATAGGCACACATCACCGCACCCAGTCTCAATTGCCATCTCAGTGAGTCCTGTTCATGGGCCTGGCATGGCATGCCAAGAATAGAACCCCAGCTGCTGCATTCTGCCTGAACAGATGCTTTAGTTCACTGAGCTATCTGGCTGGCCCAATGATGGCTATTTTTGAAATTATATATATATATATATATATATATATATATATATATATATATATATACACACACACACACACACATATATATGTGTGTGTGTGTGTGTGTGTATAAATATGCATCATTTAACACATAAGGTACAAGAGAAATGTGTCAACAGGCTTTTTGTCATCATAGGGACAGTAGACCGTGTATTTACACAAACAGAAGATGACTGCTACATCTCTAAGGAATGTAATCTGGTGGAACCAAATTACTTTCTCAATTAAAATCCCTCATTGCTTTCTTAGCTAGAAATCTAGATTCTGAAGCATGGCTTACTTATGAGATTGCCTTGGTTGGGTTTTCCCCAGTGCATAAGAATTGTCTGCTAGGAGGCCTTTATCCACTGAAGTTCACTCCCCCATGATTAAGGCTTATTTCTTCAGGTGGGGACTTTCCCCTATATGTTTTACTCCTCATGCTGCTGCCTAACTCTTGAAAAGACAGAAGTACTTAAATGGGGGTATAGAGATACTTAGGGTAGGCCATGATTCCATGTAAGGAAACCCCTTCAAAGCTACTGACGTGGCTCTTCAGGTGAGCAGCATTATGTGGTGGGTCACTGTGGCTTCTCCTGCAAGAACTCTGCAGAAACTTCTTTCTCAAGCCTTATCAGCTGCCACACATGACTCCACATTTCATAGAAGTTTTATCCTATGAGGAAGATGTGTATATCACACAGCTACCATAACCTTTTTGTAAGAACATATTTCTCAGAAGAAGCAGGCAATTAATCTTTCCGTCCTAGTTTTGCCAGACTGTGAACTTTTTTTGTGTGTGCAGGGTCTCATTACACAGCTCAAACTCACAGTGATCTTCCTGTTTTCAGTCTCTCCAGCACTGGGATTGCAGGCATGTGCCATCATGCCCAGACTTAAATACCTGGCTCAGTGTGCCCAGGGGCAGGGCAAAGACAGCATGTTGTGCCAGGGATAGAACACCCAGGCTGTAAACTTTGGATTCTTTTCCTTTTAGAAGGATTGTCCCATATCTTCTGTTAACTGGTATAGTAAGGCTAGAGATGCCAATAAAAAGCAAAACTAAAGTTCATAGTCACGAAAAACATAGCACTTGCTGTGATGGGCAGGTGGTGAGCCTGTTCACTCTGGGGAGACCACAAATATGTTAGAAGCTCTGCAAGTGCTGTAGGATTCTATATCCCAGACAGGCAATTCAAGCTTAATCGCCAAAATGTCCTTCACAAGGCAGAAGCAAAAATCATGATAATTTGCCTCAAATGAGCTGATGTTTGAAAGCTGATTCAAAAGAAACAGTGTTATCCCAGGTTCCCACATGTTTCTGTATAGACCTTTCCCATGTTTGTCCCAAATGACCTCTGTGAAGTCTTCCCAGCCAGTACCTTCAAGCTTACCCAGTTCTGCCCCTACCTCTGTATCACACATTGCAAGTATTCATCATAATTTGAAAAAGATTACTCACTACTTATTTGTGAAACAAACAAAAAAATCCAAGATTGACCTCAATAATAATGACCTTCATGACCTAAAAACTTGAATCTATTATACTACTTATTCATTATCTTAATTAGGGGCACAATCACCCAATGTATGATTTGATCATTTTCTTTTAAAAATACATCTATTTCACATTGGTTGCCAAAGACAAAACAAAATAAAAATGCAAACCAAACTAAAAAATACCTTGATACCTTGATTTCAATTCAATTGCTAAATATATTCTATGTGCCAGGCCTAGTGGGATACACTTATAATTCATTATGCCTGTCCTAGAGAAATTTATTATTCTACTGAAAGGGTTATACATAGCTTAGGAAATAACTACAAAGTAATCACTTGCCTAACCAAGAGGTATTTCTGCCATGGGAAAATTCAGTTCAAGTTGGGATCATGCTTTAAGGGCTATGGCCGCATCCTGCAGGGAGGAGGGTCAGGATGTTTCTGATGATGGTAGGAGAACATCCAAAGGTGTACAGTACAAGTTGCACAGAGTCATCATGGGAGCAGCAACATGTGTGGCTGAGTGAGACCAAGATGACAGCTCTTGCTGGAACAACCATCCAGAGCCAGAGTGGAGGAATCATTGAAAGGGGACAGATTGCAGAGATCTTGGATGTCTACAATGGGATTTAAGATTTGGCTAGTGTGAAATAAATAAAAAGCAAGTACACTAAATGCTTGTGTTTGAGGAAGATTAATCAGGCAGCTGTGTTAAAGATAGTTTGGCTGTAGGTGAAAAGCAGCCTGAGAGGGGCAAGAGGAAGAGTAAAATATTAATTAGTGATCCATTACTATAACAAAATACCACAGTTGACCAACATTGCAAATATTTTTTTGGCTCGTGGTTGCGTGTCTTAGTTACTTTTTACTTGTTGCTGGGACAAATACTGACAATCAAAATGAAGGAAGGAAAGGTTTATTTAGCTCACAGTTGCTGGAGGTTTCAGTCCATATTCAGCTGGCCCAAGGCTGAGTGGAACAGGGCAGAGAGCATCCAGTTCATGGCAGTGGAACAGCAACAATTGTGACAGAGGCAACCAACCAACCAGGGCGCAGAGAACAATAGCCAGCATCTGTCTCTCTGTTTCTCTTTATATTACATTCAGGCTCTCTCTACCTCAACCTATCCGCCTCAGGCCACACCCATAATCCCAGAAAGACCCAGACCCATAATCCCATTGGTACTAAAACACATAATTCCAGTGGATCATGACTCAAGTCTCAGACTCTAGAAGTCCCTGCCTCATGATTGCATGAGACTTGGGGGGGGGGGGGCAACTAGACATAAACCATAACATTGTGGAAGGTCCAGTTCAAGCTTAATGACCTCTTTGCTTTAATGACCTCTGATGAGAGCAGCACATCCTGACAAGAGTGTGTTTCAGTGTAGTTGAACATCTTAGCAACAAGAAAGCAGAGCAAGAAGGATTGGGCTAGACTACACAGTCTCCTTAAGAGTGCCCCCAAAGACCTAGAGGCCAGAAGATTTCAATTTTTAAGAGCATCACAATGGGAACTCAGCTATTAGCATGGACTTTGGGAAACATCCTTGTCACTAGAAAAATGAAAAGTAAAATGTCAATAAGATTCCGTCTTATCCTAGGAAGAATTGCTACCATCAAGGAGTCAAATAACAAATGTTGGCAAAGCTGTGGAGGAAAAAAGAACCCATGTACATTATTGGGGGGAATGTAATCTACCTCGTACAACCATTGTAAAAATCAATGTGGAAATTCTTAAAAAAAAAAAACTGAAACCAAAAATTCTATTTGAGTCAGCTATTCCTCCTCTAAGTATTTTCTCAAGAGTTACAAAAATCATATTATAGGAATACATCCATACAAATGTTTATAGCACAGTTTTCATGTTTATGTTAAAGTTTGGAAGTGTTACATCTTATATGTCCTTCAACAGATGAATGTATAGAGAAAGCATGGTATTTACACACAAAAGAGTATTACTTTTCCATATAAAAGTTAAGTTCTACCATTTGTAGGAAAATGCATGCATGTTGAGACTACAATGTTAACTGAACTAAGTCAAACACACTAGCTCAAATACCACATGGATTCTAATATGACAAATACAAAATATAACTAAAAAGCAAAGTAAAAAATGATAGAAATTAATGAAAAAGGTCTATTTCTAATAGGAAGGGTATCAAGATATAGACAAAGTGAAGGGGAGTTAGAGAAAGGGGACAGAGAAATATATTGACTTGTGCTGTGTACACAGACAAACTCCATATAAGCGATGTAAATATTGACACTGCAGTCATATACAAAAGAACCCATATTAGGCAGCAACGTGGGAGACTGCTGAGTATTTGAGGAGGGAGCAGTAGAATAAGACGTGCATTTGGTGTAACATCATCTGGGCAGCCAGAAAAAAAAGACACAATAATAATGGCTATAAAGTTTAGCTCTTAGCTGAGAATGGTGGTGGGGGCTGGAATCTAAGTAGGGGAACTGACCCAATGAGTGAGGCTTGTTGAAACCACTTGAATGGTATGTGTGGGTGGCACAGTTTTCATGTGGAAAGAGGAAACCGAAGTAGGAGGTGTAGAGGTAGCCGGAGGTACGGTTAACACAGTGTGATTTCAGACATATTTACTACGTGGCCAGTCTCTGGGGCACACAGGACACTGCCTTCCCAGAACATCAGTAATGCAGCATGGGAACTGCACGTGGGTCTGCCTCTGAATAGAGTCACTGGGATTAGGAAGTTAAGCCACTGAATGAGCTCCCCCTCTATCACTGTAATTACAAACACAGCCTGTGCTCATGCCCTGGCAAGGGATTTGGTGCCTGACCTGTTAAGACACGATCTCACACATTCTTCATACCCTTTCTTTTGGCAGATGAAATTAGATTTTGTGCATATATAAAAATGCAGCTATTTGTGGCCTGCATAGAACACAGTTACAAATATTTTATAAATGAATCACTTTTATTCAGTGGCTTTCAAAATATTTTCCCCAATCCAACATTCTTAAGAGGTAAAAAGACCTTTCGCTGAGTAACACATAATAAATACTTACGTCATGGGGAATTAGTACATGTACATACCTCATCTTAATCCTTTTTACTACCTCTTACTCTCCTGTCCTCCCATCGCCTTCATTGCAAGCTCATTGGTCATCTTCTGGGGCTCCCATTCCTATGGCAGAGAGGAAAGGTGCACAACCCACAGTACTCAAGTCAGAATCAGGGGTAGAGTGTGTGAAGCCTTCACATGGTCCTGATCTACTGATGGGGACTCACTGTCTTCAAGAGCAAATATAGCTTGGGCACATCTTTCTGCCTACGCTATATTGTTTTCTATCCCCAGGACTCCTAATTCTAAAGCCAGCTGCAACCCTTGCACCCTGCAAGGGCTAGGTGGACTTTTCTCCTCATCTGAGAGACCATGCTTGCCTCACACTACTCAGAAGAGTTATTTCACACACTCTCTTTTGCCCTTGCAATCCTGTTTCAGTGTCCTTGTGTCCTAGTGGACTATTAGCTCCTTAAGAAGTGATATCATGCTTCATTCATCACTGTCTCTCCATGCTTCACAGGGGTTAAACAGTAAATGCTCACAGGTGGCATAAATGAATGAAGTGGGTTAAGAGCCCATGACACTGAGTTTCTATACACTTCAGTACCTTTTCAGTAACTACTCATATAGTTACAACCAGCACATCCTCGGTCTTACTTACCCTTAAATTACTGCCAGGCTGGAATGCAAATGCTGAGGGAACCATTACTTTGCTGTCACATACAAGAAACAGAGCAACTTGGGCATACAGTACATCCCTGAAGTTAATGTTAGCTGAGGAAAAAAGACTGGAACCCAAGTGCTGAGACTCTAAAGCTGGGTTTTTCCAGTTCACCACAGTTTTTCTTCTTTTCTATACAATCTGAATTCCCCTTATGTCTTTGGGGATTTGGCCAATATCTCTTCTTTAAAATGCCTAACCCTTGCTTGTCCTGACTCTTCCGAAGGAGTCAATGTTCTTGGACTGAGAAATCAGATGGAGCTGTTATTCCGAGAGGTCCAATGTCTGACCTCCCCTGCCCCATATTTCTTCTGTGCTTCTGGAAGTCATGCTGAATCACAATGACTTCAGAGTTATCTTCTAGAAATGCATGGAGTTTAGCATCTGTCGTCTTCAAGTAGAATACTAGAATATCATGGTTTCACTTTCAATTACTTTTCCTCCTTTCTTTCTTCTTCCTCCCACTTATCCTTCCTCCTTTCCTTTTTGATATTTTTCCTCTTTTTTTCACTTCCTCCTCTTCTTTTCTCCTGCTTATTCCTTAAAGCATCTGAAAGTTCTTTGCTGATATGAGCAATTAAATTTGTGCACCAAACCATTTTTTTATTTTGATGAAAACATAATGTAGTTATTTTATTCTGTAAAACTTTGCTGACACTCCTGAATAGAACACAGGAAGCATGGATTCTAGTCATTTTTTTTTTAAGTCACTGGTGTGGAGACTTGAAAGAAGTCATACAGTCTTTAATCACTTCATTGATCATGCTACATATTCAGTTATTTATTTTCACAACTACCTCCCCCAGTGGACTGTGGAGAAACAGGTGGTCAGAAAACAGAAAACATCCTGTTCAAATCTCTATTCTTGAGACTTAGAACAGTTTCCAGAAAATACTGGAGTTCAGTGGAACACTGAGTGCTAGAGAAGATGGAAAATAACTCACTACGAGAAGGAGCCACAAAGGATCCATACTCTGACACTTCCTTAGATGTTTATGAGAGAAACTAACAGGACACAGGGTTAGCTGTGACAGCAACAAGGACAATGACTGTGGGGATTATGGTGCATGTGCACACACTCATGCCATCAGATGGTTTGCTCACAAAGAAAGACTAGCATCGAGGAAGGAAGGGGCAATGGGGAGTAAAAGCCCAGAAAAGCTGATCACTTAGCGTCAGAATACCATGTGGGCACACAGAATTGAGTCAAAAATTACTTAGTCCAATACCCAACAAATGGTCAAACATCATCACCTAAACAGCACTGTGAGGCATAGCTAAGAGTCAAGGTTCTTCTAACTCACCGGATTAGAAGCATACAGAGGAAGGTCACGTCCACGTAGGGAAATCCTCTACATGCTTAAGAGAAGCTTATCAGTTGGACTTTGGAAGATGTCAGTGGTTCCTGGGTTGTAAAGCATACACTGTCATTTTCTAGGGAAATAGAGCCTTACCTGGATTTGCTTGTTTGAGAATTACTTTATACAAATGTTGCCAAAGGAAAGCCTATGAACTGTCAAAAAGTCAAAATATTAATATAGAGAACTATTGGATTAGAAATAAGGAACACCATGAAGGTGAAATTTTCTACAAAGAGAAGAGTATGAAACAAATAGAAACACAGAGAACAATGTACACTGGCCACATGTAATTCATGTAAGTGGCACTGAGCAATCAGGATGGAGGACAGCCTGTGCAATTATTTAAATGTACGAAGGTGAACACAAAACAATCCTAAGAAAGCACTCAACTCCAGAAACTAGCAAGGATGGAAACAAGAAACTTAACCAATGGGAAGAGAAGACTGAAGTTATTTTCTAAGAATGTTTCAGATGCCATATTCTTCTTAGAGAATGTCAACATAAAATTGATTTTCAAGAAAATATAATGACACATAAAGAAAAAACTTACTGTTGGAGGCCTACATTCTCAGCCATTTTAAAAATCCTTAACAGTGGCCAGTGACATAGTTCAGCAGACTAAAGCGCCTGCTTAGGCAAGCTCAGGAACCACAGTTGGATTCCTGGCACGAAACGCTGCACCAGCCCTGCCCCCAAGGTGGGCTGAGAGGGCCAGAGTCTGGGCCTAGTGGTGAGGAGGTTGAAAGCAGAAGGATCACCACGAGCTGGAGCTGCATAATGAGACCCTGCAACACACACACACACACACACACATCCTTCTCATTCTCTGATGGTCTCTCTGGAAGTTCTTGGGATTATGCAGCTGTCAGTGCACCAACTCTGATATACTTTTCCATTATAGTGGTTAGAGGGAGACTAAGAAGTCTTTCTCTGTCCTTATACATGCACTGGGGAAATAGTTCACCAACCCAGCTAGATATGTTTCATTTTCTCACTTGTATCCTACTTAACTTTTTTTTTTTTTATGGACTAGGAAGAGTAAATAAGAACAGCGAAAGCCATGCAATTCTGGTATATATGGAAAGAATCTGTAAATATTTCTTATGGGCATTGAGGTACAGTTTATATGAGATCTCCGGTTTTCTTCTTCCTGAAACTTCAGATGTAAGATCTTTTTCTGTCAGGACCCTGAGCTGTCAGAGCTAATAGAGAGGTTTGTTTCCTGTGTGATTTCTTTGCATAGAGCACCTGGTCCCATATTGAGCATTTGGCCTTTTTGTGGAATTCACTTCATCCTTCCTGGCTTGCCTCACCAGGGTGTTATCTGCTGTGGATATTCAAATGCACGGTGATACTCTGACTTTGTTTTTTCTTCTGAGGATGCAGAATGATACAACTGTCAGCATCTGTCAGCATCAGTCAGCATCTCTGCGCATGTCGGTGGCCACCTTTTCATACTGTAAAATAACCAGTGGGCACTGCATCCTGTTTGCTTGCAGCACGGACCACACAATACCAAAATATACCCACCCATCATGGAGGTGTCAGGTGAGTGGCGACCGTGGGTTGTTCACACCCGCAAACTGTAGAAATTTGCTCTTAGAGGCACAGACTTTTGTGGTCTCTGCGTGGTGATGTGTGGCTTTCTGTAAGGCAGTTTGTATCCTAGACCCTTCCAGGGATCGTGCTCCATTATTTTCCATCCAGAAACATTGGCAGGCTGGAAAGCGGTCTTCAAGTCTTCTCTACCCACCGACCAGAGAAAGCAGCAAGGAACAATGCTGCCTTCCGCTCCAGCCGCTCCCTGCGTTCCCTTACCGCCTTAGCGCCCTCTCGCGTCGGATCAGCACAGCCTCAAGGTCTCTGGCGCCCAGAACCGAAGGAGGATTGCGCATGCGTGAGGTGGGAGTGCGTTATTTAAGAGATAATAACAGAAATAAAGTGCCCAATAAATGTACTGACTTTAAATCATCCTGAAACCTCGTCGTCGCCACCATCTCTGTCCTTGGAAAAAATGTCTCCTACAAAGCCCATCCTTGGTGCCAGACAAGTGGAGCTATTCCCTTTTCCTCTTCAATCCGCTGTGCTCGTGGACTTCTTTGCGACAGTTGCCGGGAACACAAGAGGTCCCCCCTCCAGGCCCCCCAGCATCCAGCCACTAAGGCTCGGTGCGGAGACGCTGGCCTCACGCCCTCACCTGACCCTGCTTGGCGTGCTTTTCCCAGCGTCCACCGGAGAGTTTCCGGGAGTCTCGGTTCCGGTGACGGCGCTGAACCCCGGCAAGGTCTCCGTCTGAATTTAAACCTCAAAAAAAAAAAAAAAAAAAAAAAAAAAAAGATCTTGCAGCTGGAAACAGAGCACTGCTGAATCAGAAGGATTGGTCTTCTTGCCAAAGGGAAGAAGACTTTGTTGGCTTGCTCTTGGTGAAACGCCGGCCTCTGTACCTGTGGAAACTTGCGTCTCTTCCTAAGCCGGAGTCGCCCGCCCGCCCACGCTCCCGCGGCAGGGACTCACCCGCGCCTCAGTCGCACGAGTCTGCTCCCCGCCAGCTCGGTGCAGTGGCGCACCTCGGGCCAGCTGGGAGGAATCCGGGTCTGCGGCAGGCCGTCCCAAAGCTCTAGGCGACGCAGGCTCCGCCAGCGACGCGCGACCCTGTAGCCCCTGGGTCCTTGTCGCTCTGGCTTCTGCACCTTGGGTCCTGAGCGGCCTGTTCGCGCCTCTTCTGTCCTCCGCCCTCTGGAGGACTTTGCTTCCCCTGGGAGAGGCAGGGACCCCACCGGGGACTGCTTCATGGTGCAGCATCCATCTGTCAGTCATCCGTCTTCCTTCCCTATTTTATTGTAAGACTTCTCTCAAGTTTAAAAGTGAGTATGACTGACCCAATATACCTTAAAGAAAAAAAGTGAAACAAGTATCCAGGTAGCCATCACCTGATGTACACCCACGTTTCAGAAGCATTGGTGTGACATTCTCCAGTCCCAGCCCTTCTGCTCTCTTCAAAGGTCACCACCAACCTGAGTTTACATTTCGTTTTGCTTTTGTAGCATTTGGTCACATTTGCATGTACACTTAACTTTCTTCTCTCAGCAGGTGTTTCGGAGTTCAGCCACAACAAAACATCAGGTCAAAGTTCATGACCTGCACTATAGGATTCTCTGTGCAGATATCATAGTTTTTGTACCTTTCTTTTGAAGTCAGAACTGCTTCTTTTTGGAATAAATATGCACAATTTTGAAAATTTCTCCAGTATAGATTGAAAATATTAAAAATCTACACTGAAAAATAATAGTACTGCTCAGACCTATACTTATTTTAATCCATTGAGCAATACTCAAGTGTGTATGTGTGTGTGTGTGTGTGTGTATATATATATATATATATATATATATATATATATATATATATATATATTATGGCCAGCTCAGCCTGCCCTGGGGATGGGGCTGGAGCAGCATGTGGTGCCAGGTATCGAACCAGGGATCGAACCGTGGTCTCTGTGGTTGCCTAAGCTTGCCTAAGCAGGCGCTTTAGACCACCTCACCGGCCCCAATACTAAAGTTTTTCAAAAGCAATTATACCAATTGACATTTTGTCAGTACCATTTGTGGTGTCTTGTTTATTTGTCTTTTAAATTTTATTTTTTGATTGATTTATATCTCTCATCTATACCTCAATTTTCTTCAAATACTGTGGAGAAAGTTTATATATGAATATATACACATTTAAATATAATTATAGATCAATAGATATGTATTTGTTCTGTACATATTTAATTTAATTTCTGAACTTGCCCAATGTCTTTAACTTCTTTCGAGTAACTCATGAATTTTGTAGCATTCACCCTGACCATACAGATTATAAATAATGTGTTATTATCTCAAATTTTAGCTCTTCATTGTTTAGTTGTGCAAATTACATATATACATATTTATACATATATTTGTACATATATACACATACTTTGCACACAAACATATATACATGACTGTATTAAAAATCTAGATTGCTAATAACTTGTTCTGTGAGTGTTCCACAAGATGAGTGAACATTTCTAATAAATTTTAACTTGATAGGTGCAGTGATGTATGAGGAGCATAGGATGCCAAATATCACATGGTCACAACTGAGCCAATGGTTCTCTCACTCTCTCTCTACCTCTACCTCTATCTCTGTCTCTCTTTCTCTCTCTGCCTCTCTGCCTTTCTGTGTCTCTCTGTCTCTCTTTGTCTCTCTGTCAGACATTGGGATCATGTCCCAACAGAAAGAGGTTATGGTGGAGATCTTGTTTGCAAAGGACAAAAAAGGTGGAGGAATCCCTTACTTTAAATGACAGTAGGGAGATGTGGATAACAATGCAGAATTTTGTATAAAATTATCACCTGAATAAGGCTGCAGCAGTGCTACTGATGAATCTGTTTAGTAGCAATGCAATAGGACATTTCCATAAAATACTCAAAAAGAAGGAAAAGCATGTGTTGCTGGATAAGGTCTTTGTTAAAGTTGTAGGAAAGAAGATTCCAGTGAGCCAACAGACAGTGATGATACCCTTAGTGATAGTGAAAGTTGTCCTACACAACAACCCTCCTCTCTTGTCTCACATCAGCCATAAACTCTTTAAAAGTTTAACTTGTTTAATTTTCTGTATGCTTTGCATGTTCTGCATTATTACATGTTTTATGGCAGCATTGCAGTCATTTTACATGAGCATTTTTGGGTTGTAGAATGAATCATCTGAGTTTCCATTTCTCATCGGTAAATTTCCTTGGAAGTACAAGTGCTTTGAATTACAAGCGTATCTCCAGATAAGTTATGGTCACAAACCAAGGTTTTGCCATTTATATAGCTGAATGCAGCATGCTTTATATCTACTGATATATTTAACATTTTTTACTTCCTAGTCCATCTTTGCTCACCAACTTTCCTTCAGGAATTACTATATGCTTTCCTTTTAAATAACTGTATATTTGAAAATGATATGTTATATACAGAAGATTCCAAAAACCCCACAAAAGGACTTCTAGATTTAAAAATATTGATTCAGTTGTATAACTGGATACAAGGCAACACTCAAAAATCAGTACTATTCCGAACTCAGACAATGAACAGACTGAGAGGGAAATCAGGGAAACCACACTATAGGGAGCTGCTAAAGCTAGAAATCCATCAAAACAATGTGAGAGCAGGACTAGGCCTCATTGCCTAAAGCAATCAAGCTACCTCAGTTCTGAGGAAAGCATCTTGCCTTCTTAATGTCAGCTATTAGTCACAATGCAACATTGGGTCATGTGATAAAAAGTTTTCAGAGGCATAAAAAAATGCCCCTACTGTTTTTCTGGGGGTTGTTTGTCAATCAAGCAATGGACCACCATTTGATCTAGCTCTTGTCTTGTATATCTTTTTCTTATTCCTGCTGCCATTTCTCCCCAGGGTACACTGAGAGATCAAAGGAGTCCCACACTCACTCTTTACAGTAGTATTCAAAGAACTGAAATACTTAGGAATCATATTAGTAGCTGAGGTTATCTGATATAAACCTGAAAAATTCATAAAAAAAGATTAAAAGAAAGTAAGAAGAAAATTTAAGTTATGTGAATTAAAGAGAAAAAAGATAATAAAAAACTTAAGGATTAACTGTTACTTTCAATAGACCAGCACGAATTGACACTACAATTATCCAAACTATTCTGCATATATACATAAATATATCTTTTTCCCTTCTTTCTTTTGTCCTTTTCTTTATCCCAGTTTTTCTTTCCCATTGGATAAGTTCTTTCTTTTTCATGGTATCTATTGTACCTTTCAGATGTTATCTACACCTTCAGATGCTCACACCAATGAGACAATATGATGTTTGCACATATGGGTCTGATTTATTTCAC
>PVKN010008289.1:0-25339 GCA_004027915.1 Capromys pilorides
TCTCTCTTGATGCTGAAGAACCTGAGAAATGAATATTCCTGAATCCAAACCAACACCCAGTGCTCACTGTGCTCTACATTTTTGTTTTGCTGAATTATGTGCTGAAACCCTAACCTCCAAGCTTAGTAGGAGGAGAGTCTATTGTGAGATGATAGAGCCATAAGGGTGGAGCCTTCCTCAACAGGATTAATGGCCTTGGAAGACAGACTCAAAGGGCTTCCCCTCTCCCTCACACCAAGAGAAGACATGAGAAGGAGCCGTCCACTCATCAGACAACGGAGTCTTCTAGTGCCTGGGTTGGACACTAGAGTCTCAGACTCCCAACTGTGCAATACGCTGCTGCTGGTATAGGGAACCCCATTCATGGAATTCGTACCTCAACTTCAAAGACTAAGGTGGGACCCAATGCAGTTCACCCCAGAGCAGTCACTCCTGGTTCTGGTGTGAGGCAGTTTTGTCCCATTTAGGTAAGGGGCACGCGTATCTACATCTATCAAGCACTGTCATCAGAGATGGTGCACTGACGTCATGCCTGGTGTTAATTAGCTTTTTTCAAAGGGACATTATATTGGTGCAAGAACATTCAAAAGGATAGGTCAAAAGGCCACAGTGCTATCAGCAGCAATGTGGTAGAAGGCTTTGTCGCTCCATAGGACTGATGGTGTCATGTGAGTAGCTTGAATGCCATGACTGAAGGGGTTGTTAAGGCAGCAAAGGAGGGACAGCAACATTATTTTGATGCAAAGAGGTTGACTATTTTCAAGAGTAATGGATGCAGTTGATAAGAGTTGGGGAAGAGTCATCCTTATCCCAACCTGCCCCGCTGCCCTTCTAAAGCTTCTATGAAATGGAATGTTCAGAGCATGGGATGCTAAGAAGTGCAAGCCTTCCAGCATTCAACCTATCAAGAGTGGTGTCCTCCCCTTTTTCACTTGATTGTGTTATTCACCATCAGGGTCTTCAACAACACAGTCAATGTTTAATTTTTTAGTAAGGAATAACAGGCATATTATTATGGACATTTTCACAGGCTTTTGAGTTTGACAGTTCTAAAAAAAATATTTCTTTCTTCTTTTTGTTTCTTTTCCTTTCCTTTCTTTTCTTCTCTTCTCTTTCTTCCAGGTATTGAAAATTGAAACTAGGGCTTTAGTCCTGAGCTACAACCCTAGCCTTTTTTTTTCTTTTTTCCTCTGAGACCCCATCTTCCTAAGTTACTAAGTTGTCCAGTTTGGGTTCACACTTGTGGTCTTCTTGCCTTAGCCTCCCTAAGTTCTTGGATTGTAGGCATGGCCTGTCAAGTCCAGCTAAAAAAAATTTTTGCTCAGCCTCTCAAGTTTCTGTTTTTCCATTTGTTAAATGGCAATAATAAATGATGCTCATAAGTGTATCAACCTATAGAAATGTTTTGAGAAAACCAATAACCAGCAAAAAGTGTAATCGAGTGGAATTATAGTTGACACAAAGAAAATGACTGAATAAAGTCAAATTACAAACATATTTACCAATAAAATAAATTTGCATTTTGAAAATGCATAGTGCAACAACTCCAAGTACTTTATTAAGCATAAAAAGAAAACATATGCAAAGACTAATGGTAGAATTATAACCACACATTTATTTTTTCCTATCAAGTAAGAATCAGGTACTAGAAATCTATTGATCACTGGTAATAGTTTTGACTTGATTGAAGATTTATTTGATTAAATGTGAAGGAATTAATCTTTGACTAGATGAAATCCTGTAGTAGAATCTTTCAAAAAATGTATATATCAAGGCCAGAGAGACAGCTCAGAAGTCTAAGCATCTGCCTGGTAGGCACAAGTACCCAAATTTGATCCCTGGTACTGCATGCTGTTCTAGCCCTGACCTGAGCTGCACTGAAACTGGGCATGTTGGCACAGGCCTATAATCTCAGCACTGGGGAGGCTGAGACAGGAGGATCACTGCAAGTCTGAGCTGTGTAGCAAGACCCTGTACCAAATAGATAATTTTAAAAAAGAAAAGAAAATGTATACATCAGAAAAACAAACCTTGTACAGATATTTTAATATCAATCTTATTGAGCTAACATGTGTTTAGCACAAGTTATCTTTGAGCTTTGTCCTCTGCAATTACAAGAGTTGCTCAAAGAGGTGACCACCATCTTTTAGACATTACTAGTACAGCCAACTGCTGAAGTGTTGGTGGGTTCTTTTGGCAGACTGTTTACATTTTATTTGTGCATAAATAAAACTACATGGATCATGGTGTCAAGGCATATCTGAACTGGCATCCTGTGTGATTTTAAGGAAATTTATTTAATACCTTTGAAGCTCAATTACTCAATCAAGTGGGAGAACAGTCGTACACTGCTGAGTGGCTGAGGAGACTCCCCTGGCAGAGCGCAAGGCTGCCGGGTGGCTCAGGACGCAGTGGCTTTCTTCTCACTCTCCTTTTATAGGCTCTCTTTATCAATGATTGTATTTTTAATTTTTTTCTGAAAATTACTAGTTTGGTTACAAGTATGC
The DNA here is from genome assembly GCA_004027915.1 of Capromys pilorides. Lineage (NCBI taxonomy): Eukaryota > Metazoa > Chordata > Mammalia > Rodentia > Capromyidae > Capromys > Capromys pilorides. The sequence continues at coordinate 2,508 of PVKN010008289.1, forward strand.
TGTTTCTTCATTGACTGTTACAGAGGCTGAAATATGTAGTATTTACTACTGTGAAATAGTTATTTCTTTAAAGGTGTAGAAAACACATGAAGGATGTGTGTGTGTGCGTGTGTGTGTGTGTGTGCACATATCCATGTGTATGTATGTGCATGTGCTTGTGCATGCATGTGTGTGTGTGTAAAATCTTCAGTTTTCAAAACAGTTGGTGTAGAAGGATGAACAAGCACGCCCTGATAGAGACTTAAGGAAGTGAATACACATCACCCCCCAAGGATAATTTCTTCATCTCTTGATACAGATTTGAAAATTGCTTTCCAATATATGAAGAGAAGAATGAAAATTGTTGATATTACTGTGAAGAAGAAAATACATTTGGCTGTGTGAGTGTGCTCATGTATGTAAGGCCCTGAAGATGTGGTTGTATAAAGGGAAACAGAGAGATGAACAAACAAAGTAGTCTCCTCTCGTTCTTCCTTCCAGATGTGAGCTTTGGAACTCTCCTTTCCACATATTTCTTGGATGACCACATCTATTCTTGTGTTTATACTATTATCCTGATAAAATCATAACTGTAACGCAAACTGAATTCCATCATCCCTGCTTGCTGGCCGTATTTCACTTAAAAATTCAACACAATTAAAGTAAAAGGCCCAGTGTCTCCCACCAAACAAACTTTTGACCTTAAAAGTTCAGTTATTTGTGTTAGGTAGGAAATGTCAGGCTATGAATGGGAACGTCCTACGTGCTTCAACGCAATGCTACCCATAAGAACCCGAGACCTGCTCATCTATCTACCATTCAAACCCAAGGAGCACACTGTGCCACCAAGCGACATTCATATTAAGAACAAGACAGCGGACAAATGACCCGTTCATGTTTTCAGATGGTCTCCAGTACCTGACAGCTTGACTTTGACTTACAACTCTTTGACTTGCTATGAGTCAATGTGGTGCGTTCAATGGAACTGTTCTTCGAGGAGTTTTGGTCTGTTTTTCTGTGAGGCACAGTCTTGGTCTATAAATTAGGATAGTTCAAAATGCACCATGGAAGTCAGGCTGGCCCTTACCCTTGAACTTGTGATCCTCTTGCCCAGGTATTCAAGTTCTGGGATTATGTGCACACCGCAATGACTGGCTGATTCTTTGGATTTTGAATTTTCTCTCTTCCAGGACAAGTGATCTAGGATGCAATAGTCTCTTCCAATGCTGGGCACCAATAACCAAGGGAACAACTGTTACATTACAGTGTACTCTGTGGGTGAGTTATGGTGTTCATTAAGTGAGGTGCATTCAATGCATTTTCAGTTTATGGTGTTTTCAGTGTAAAATGAGGTTATTGGGACATAACTTGAACAGGTTCAGGGCGTCTGAATATCTATAAGTGGCTGAAGAATGGTACACTGCCTTTTACCTATTATTATCACATAAATCTCTAGTCTCAAATCTGAGAATGTTCTTCATTTATCAGATATCATTTTAGAACATCATCTGTCTACCTTATGGTATAATTCATTATGTGTAAAATTAGATGAACAATAGTCCCAGGTGATAAATAAAGCTTTTGTGAGTAAGAAACAAGTTAATATGAGTAAAATCCTTAGCATAACACCTGGCCTATAATAGATGATAAATAAGCCATTGTTACTATTGATACTATTATGATGATTACAAAATAATACGTGCATAAAGAGAAGTTCAAAAATGCATCTAATTAATGTATATGCACATGCACATAACCTAGCATACAAAGCAAAGAAAAATATGATTCAAGTGCTGTGTGTCGTGGTTTTGATCTGCGAAGTCTCCTAGAGTCCATGCGCTGGGGTTTGATTGCAGGCTTTTAGGATGAGATTAGATCATAAATTCATACAGAATGAGCTATTAGATGGTAGAGCCGAGCTGAAGGGAGGGAATGGCGCGGTATGCACTGTGGCTACTGCTTTCTCTGGCTCTCTGTGGCACCTGACCGCTGGGAGATTCACTGTGCTCCTCCATCACATGGTCCCCCTCGTAAGGATCTCCTCCCGTGGGCCCTGAAACAGTGGGTCTGGAGGACCACGGACCCAAACTCTGAAACCGTGAGTCCCAATGAATCTTTCTTGCTTGGATATTCTTAGGTATCTGCAGCTGCCAAAAAAACCTAGTTCACTGCGTACCATTCTCAGAGTCTACTCTTGCTTTTTCTTGAAGGCTTTTCTTCACTTTAAAGCCCTAAATTTTCTGTTCACCATTCCTATGTAGCTCTTAAAAATTTATTCTTCCTGCCTGTTTGTCGGCCTACCCATCATCTCTCTCTCTCTCTCTCTCTCTCTCTCTCCCTCTCTCCATTCATCTCTATCTATCTCCCAAAACAAGGCTTAACATTGTGCTAAATGTTCCTGCACATTCTGTAGATGATGTGATGTGGTCCCCATGCTTTTGTAGCCTGTTCTTGCTGCTCACAGCGAACTAGTGAGATTTATCAGTGTGGTTCAAGCTCACTCGAGCTCACTCATTTTTCATAGCTGTTTCATGGCTCATTTTCATCGCTTTCCACTGTATAGATATGTCAGTCACACTTCGTTTATCCAGGTCTCTGCCATAGGGTGCTGAGGCTGACAATTACTTTCCCAACATAAATAATGCTTCTGGCATTATTAATTATCAATCACTAGATGGCAAAAGACCTATCGTTTGTACCGATTTAAATTTGTCCCGTATCAGGCCCATTCATATTTCTAGTTCTCCTCCGTAATTACATATAGCATTCTCGTATTTCTTGTACATTCTCATCTTGCCACTGGGATTTTAAATTTTATATAAAAATTTCACTAACTGGTTTTATTTATCATACTCTGGAGATCTATAACAAAGGCATGTTTGCAATAAAAATCATCCCAATAAAATAAAAGGGCATAAACGTAATAATGAGATGCCCCCATCTTCCACTTCCTGGTGATTAGTACCCGCTAGAGTTGGTGAGCGTTTTCCCAGCCTCTTCCTATACCAATACCTGTCCATACAGACGTACATGTGCCACATCAACTTGAAGTCCTTGTTTGCTCAGCAAAGAAACAAATTTCCAACTGTTCAAACAATCTATTTGCTCATGTAGGCAGGAACTTCAGTGGAACTCTGGAATTCAGTCCCTGCTTCACATGGGAATAATTGGGGATTTTTCTCTTTCTAAGCCCCTAGGTCTTCTGGCCTCTGCTTTGGGGTGGCCTCGTGTCCTATTCTTCTCTCATTGCTGGGACAAATATCTGACACCCAAAATGAAGGAAGGAAAGGTTTATTCAGCTCACAGTTACTGGAGGTTTCAGTCCATATTTGGCTGGCTCCAAGGCTGAGGGGCACAGGGCGGAGAGCATCCAGTTCATGATGGCAGAACAGCAACAAATGGTGACAGAAGCAAGTGAACAACCAGGGCAACAGAGAGAGTCTGTCTCTCTGTCTCTCTTTATGTTACATTCAGGCTTTCTGCCTCAGCCTATTCACCTCAGGCCACACCCATAATCCCAGCCATACTCAGACCCATAATCCCATCAGCACTAAAACACATAATCCCAGTGAATCATCAGTCAGTCTCAAACTCTGGAAGTCCCTGCCCCATGATTGCACGAGGCTTTCGGGGGACAACTAGACACAAACCATAACACCTCATTTTTAATGAAGAAAGAAAGAGGTTGCTACTTGCAGAAGTGAATTTGGCTATGAACATCCTCAGATGAACACCCATCAGACTGGGCAGTTTGCAAGTAGCAGCCTCACTTCTAACACTGCCCAGAGAAGGATGGTGACTGGCCTGGCTTGGGTCACATATCAATTGTCACGCCCAGAGGAGGAAAATTCCACATAATCTACCCAATATAAGGTCATGTTGAAAGACACATCAACAGAAAACCAGAATGTGGGCATGAAAATGTAAAGAATAGCCAAATAACTCTCCAGCTCTCACGTGTAAATACACCTACACACACATCTTTGAGAGTAAGGTTTTCTGTATATATTGTACAGCACGATTCTGGAGACAATTTACCAGTCCATGCATCATTCTCGGTAGCACACGCCAACCTACGACATCCTTTTCCTGACCGGAAGTCCTATCATGGTATCTGCAAGCTACAATGGACTGAACTTTTTATCTGGGACTGGAATTTTAGAGTACGTTTACTTTCTCACAACTGCAAATTAAGCTATGTGGATTTGTTCATTTGCTGGTTCATTCGTGTTTGTGGTACTGGGGATTAGACTTGGGACCCTGAGTTTGCCGGGCAGTTGTTTAAGCTGCTGAGCCATGCCCCTGGCCTGCTATGTGGATATTTATTAACTGCATAGGTATTAAGTCCCAGTGTAATTGGGCATTCTGCTAGGTAGGAGATTGATGCTGAGCTCAGAAGACCTCATTCTTGGCTCTGTGGAGCCTATTTACTTATTTATGTATTTATGGTGTTTTAGGGCAGGGTCTACAGGGCGTTCAGGGTCTCACTACTAGATCAGATTCCTAGTGATCCATCTGTTTACAGCTTCCCAAGAGCTGGGATTATAGGCATGCACCACCACCCCCAGTCTCAATTGCTGTCTCAGCATGCCCCTGTGTCGGGGTTGGCATGGCAAGCCTGGGGATCGAATCCCCAGCCCCTGCGCCTGCTTACAGGTGCTTTAATCTGCTGAGCTATTTGGCTGGCCCGCTTTGTGGGGTTTAGAGAACAGAACAGATACAGGTATGTTTTTTAAAATACACATAGAAGGGCCAGTAGATAGCTCAGTAGAATCAGTGCTTGCTTAGAAAGCATAAGGTCGTGAGTTCAATCCCCAGTACTGCAAAATAAAAATAAAATAAAATAAAGTACACACACACACACACACACACACACAAATAAAGTACACATAAATGTAATACTACTACTGAGTAAAGGCGCATGTTACAGTGGAAGCCTTTATCAGTGCAGTTTACCTTGTAAGGAACCAGGGAAGTGCTGGAGAAAGCTACTCTTTAGCTGGAGTCTGAGGGGGTTTCCAGCATTGCTTTTAATGCCCCAAAGTCCATAAACCAACAATGCCCCTATCTGAGATGACAGAGTGCATGCAACACAGCACTGTGGGACCGTTATTTCTAAAGAAAACTATGAACCAAGTAAAGATTTATTCAGTTCTACACTAGTGTGTAAGGAGCCCCAAAGCATCCTTCCTTGAGCTTCCTGGCCATCGCTGTTTTCCAGACTGAGGGTGGAGAGGAACAAGCACACCTCCCCACCTTTCCCCACCCTTCCCGCCTCAGAGCCCGCTGCACCCCCTCTGCTCCTCTTCTGGCCTCTGGCGTGGCAGCTCTCTGTCCCTCTGTAGTGCCCAGGCCTCCCAAGGACAGAGCAGGAAGGGTGTCAGACCATAGCCTTCTGCAGGTGAGGGAAGTCTCTCCTGACCAGGCTTGAGAAGCTGAATGATAAAGCCAGCTGAAAATACCATGTGATGACAATTCTAGATAATTTTAGTAATTAAAAACTTCACCCAGAAGAAGGTGTTGCTATTAGCTTAAATTCTAAAGAACGATTTTGTGTATTAGTTTGTCAGGACTTCTAGAACAAGGTATCAGAGGCTGAGTGGTCTTGCCTCACAGTTCTGAAAGATGGAAGCCCCAGGGCATGACAGCAGCCTCACCGGCTCCCTCTGAGGTCTCTTCCCTTGTGTGGTGGTTGACGGTGCTAGAATGAGTAAGAGAAGTTGAAGTGAGCTCTGCAGTTCCACACCCCAGTGGTGGCAGACCCATTGCAGGGCGCCATGCTGCCTGGGTGCTAGAGGGGGAAGAGGGAAGGATCGGTCTGCTTTGGCTTCTCCTTCACCTGGGACACCGCCTCCTGGCATCCAGCGCAGATCCTGCAGCCATCAGTGTAGATTCTTCAGCCTTCCCTAGCCGACCTGTTGGCTCAGCCTCCTGACGCAGACTCCCGCAGGAGGACATGGCAGCGAGCCTGAGACTTTAGATGGAATTGTTCCTTCTTCAAAGGGTGGACACCCTCGTCCCTCTGTAGGTGGTCACCGGAAACCATCATGGGCTTTGTTATGAATTTATGTGTCTTCTGCTATATCTGTTTCTCTAGTACACCCTGACCAGGACAGGGCTGGCTGGCGGTCTTGTCCTTGCATTATGGCACATCCTTGCCTCTGTCTGGGTCCCCCTCTTCTCAGGTGGATACCAGCACGTGGGATTTAGCTTCACTAGGACAAATTAGTTTTAACTCAATTACTTCTTTAGTGACCCAATTGTATTCTCATCCTAAAGAGGCTCAGACTTGAGTATATGAAACCCAGGGGAGCAGAGTTTGGACTCTGAATGTGCTTATGTTTAAGTGTTACACTTATTCATTTATTTATTTAGTTGTCTACTTGAGATAGGGTCTCATTATGCAGTTCAGGCTGGCCTTCAACGTTTTTTATACCTCTAGTTAGTCTTCAACTTGCCAAAATTCTTCTGCCCCAACCTCCTGAGTGCTAGGATTACTGTCATGTGCCACCACACCAGGCATTTACTTATTTATTTATTTATTTATTTATATTTTTGTATTTTAGTACAGGGTCCACAGGTTCTCTCTACACGGATTGGACTTGTAGTGATCCTCCTGTTTTCAGTCTCCCAAGCTCTGGGATTATCGGTGTGCACCACCATACTCAGTTTCAGTTGCCTTCTCACTGGGCCCCAGGGACGAGGCCAGCATGGTGTGACAGGGATTGAACCCTAGTCCCTGAGCTCTACCTAAGCAGGTGCTTTGGTCTGCTGAGCTATCTAGCTAATTTTTAATAGAGTATAGAGGAAGCTTAAATTAGTAGGCCTAGCTTTCTGTCTTTATTTACTGATTGGAGATAAGGTCTTACTATGCAGTTCAGACTGGCTCTGCACTCATTATTAGCCTAGGCCTGTCTCAAACTTGTGCAGCTCCTCCGGCCTCAGCCTCCAGGGGGATGGGATTACAGGCATATGCCTCCACTTCTGGCAGCAGGCATTTATTAAACTATTTTGTAAGCATTGCAGTCCACAGAAAATTAATTAGAATCCCATGCTTGCAGGGCTCATTTCTCAACCCCTAGTACTGCTATGTTTTTCTTTATTTAAAGAGCACAAGAGAGAAAGTATAGTGATTATTAAAAAAAATGTATCTCCTGGTGTGCAAGTAATCTGAGTTACTTGCGTACTAGGAGCTAGGAAAATCTTTCAGAAGATAAAAATAATTTGTGCATTTAAAGCCATTTGATGGCCAAACAAATAGCTCAGTGGACTAAAGAGCCTGCAAGCAGGCACAGGGGCTAGGGGTTCAATCCCTGGACCTGCCTTGCTGGCCCTACTCCCAGGGTGCACTGAGAGGGCAGTTGAGACTGGGTGTGGTGGCGCGTGCCTGTAATCCCAGCTCTTGGGAACCTGTAAACAGGTGGATCACTATGAGTCTGATCTAGTGGTGAGACACTGAACAACACCCTGTAGATCCTTCCTTAAAAATATAAATAAATAAATACATAAATAAATAGATAAATAAATACATACATACATGAAGCCATTTGACTAATAACATTTAAAAGCTAGTAGAATCAATTCAAAAGACAAAATAATATTATAATATTTGAAAATATATGGGTTATTTCAAATTATGTGAAACAAACTTTCTGATATTAAAGTCTAATAAAATGTGCTCCTTCACTATACGCAAAAATACACCGACAAATTTGTCTCTTCTGTGTACTGAACATGGACGTGTTAAAAAAAAGGCCGATCTTGACAGTTGTCAAAATGTTTGCTTGAGCACAACCTGTTATATTATTCATTCTTACAACAAGACAAATAAGAACATTTTTATCATTTTATAAAGTATGTCAATGTTCTAAAATTGAATCACTCCTTCACATGATACTATTTATTTTTGTTTTTTAATTTATTTTTCATTTATGTATTTGGTACAGGGTCTCACTACACAGATTGGACTTGTAGTGGTCTTCCTGCTTTCAGTCTCCGCAGGGCTGGGATTACAGGCATGCATCACCACACCCAGACTGGTTTTGCCAGCTTGGTGTTCCCTGGGGTGGGGCTGGTGTGGCATGCGGGACTGGGGATTGAACCCTGGTCACTGCACTTGCCAAAGCAGGCACTTACTATGATTTATTTTTAATTATATTTGTTTTCCACAGTTTTTGCCTTTTATTTTAATTTATTTCATAATTATTTCTTCATATACAAGTAGACAATTGATGATTAAAACTGATCCATTGCGAAAAATTCACCAACCCATGCCATTCACCCTATCTATATTTCTACTTATCATTGTTGGTTATTTAATTATTCATAAGTAATTAAATTTATTTCTCTCCAGAGAATATTCAAATCAGAATCTTAGACCCTGAGGGTGACCAACAATATAGGGTAGAATACTACTGCTTTATCAAAGAAAAATGTTTACAAGCAGTGCTGTGGAACACAAAAATTAAAGATCATCTAATTCTGTTTAGTAATCAAATACTTGCTATGGTTAGTAAGTGCCAACTGGTGCCCTCGATGGGGAACTCTAAAGAGAGGCAGACGTGTGTGTGTGTGTGTGTGTGTGTGTGTGTGTGTGTTTTCCTAGGACCTCTGGATCCAGTAAGTAGACCAACTATAAGCAATGAAGGAAGTAGGGGCACTGGAGAACCCCATGATGCAGTGCCCTGCTGCAGACAGGGTTCTAAGCCCAAGCTGGGGTCCTGTCGCCTTCTCACACTTTGACCCAGGGGAAGTCGTTCACCTCTCCTGTGTGCTTTGCCACTCCTAGAGAATGAGGTGATATTGTTATCTCATAGTCTTACTGCACCCTGTAAAGGGAAAGCCTCCAAAAACTAAACAAGGTGAAATGCTAACCATGGACAACTTGAGTAACAATTTGGTGCAATGATTTATAATATGCTGCCAGGTGAGCTCTAATCTAGCAGAAGGCGTAAGTGTGATTAGAGCTCAGAAAACATTTGCAGTTGAGAGATTTGGACAATTCAGGACCAGTGCTATAATCTGGGAACAAACCACAGGTGGATAAGAATAGGACCTGGAATCAAAAACAGAAAAAGAAAGAAAGAAGACAAGGAAAGAAAAGAAAAGAAAATCATGTTAAAAGAAATGACCTTATCTTCCTATCAGTTTGTATCTTGACCAAAACATTTCATTTCAGATAGAAAAGATTATGCATTGTGTGACTTCTCTATTCAAAGCACACCAAAGGCAGCATTGGCATAATTAGTGCTTGACAGGAGGATGGAGGCCTGGAAAGGCAGGGGATGACACCCCGACTTGTGATGCTCTGATTCTCCATGTGGGTGCTGGTTTGCTGACTGTCTTTAGTATCCTGAAGTTTACGGAGAGACACTCTTATTTGTGCATATTTCTAGAGAAAGAATCCTCTTTGATAAAAAGCTCAAATATATCAATTTTCGTTTTGAGAATTTTAAAAAGCTAAAGATTAAGGGGAGGGCTGGCCTGGAAGCCCAGCAGACCAAAGTGCCTGCTTCGGCAGAGTGCAGCGGCCGGGTTCTGACGCCCGGCCTGCAGTGCTGGCCTAGCCCCTGGGGTGTGCTAAGAAGGCAACTGAGATTAGGCGTGGTGGGAGTGCCTGTGATCCCGGCTCTTGGGAGGCTGTAAATAAGCGGATCACTATGAGTCTGATCTAGTAGTGAGCCCCTCGAGACCCTGCCCTACATACAGAAAAAAAAAAAACTAAGGGAAAATATTTTGAAAAGTCACCTAGAGTCCTGGAATGAAGAAAGACCGCTGTGAGAATGTTAGAGTGGACCTTGTACACCTGATTAAAAGCACTGGGCCTCTGTTGCTTACTCTTCCCTGAGCAGGTGCACCCTAACGCTTCCCTAGGGCAGAGAATATCTTCTGAAGCATGACTTGTGCATGCAGTTTACTTAGCTTACTCAGTTACTCTCGTATTTTTGAAATAATATTTCTATTTCCAGTTCTAATACATTTTGTCACAATAAACCTTTTGCATATCTCTTAGTATTTGATGAAGACAGTCTGTTACAAGGGAACGTGTTAAAAGACTTGCTGCACATTTTTCAACTTTCTTTCAGAATTTGAGTTAATTTCCTTCAAATTTTCAACACTGAGGATACTTTTGAAAAATATGACTATCTTTTTCCTTTTTTTATTTTTTATTATTATTTTTTTCATGTGTGCAGCGTCTCACTGTGCACCTCTCACTGTGCAGTGTTCCTCCTGTTTTCTCTCTCTCTCGTGCTGGGATTACAGGAGCGCGCCACCGTGCCCAGGCTCCATCACTGGCTCGGGACACCTGGGGGTAGGGCCAGCATGGCATGTGGTGCCAGGGATCGATCCCTGGCTGCTGCACTTACGTAAACAAGTGCTTAGTCCACCGAGCTGTCTCGCTGGCCCTCTTTTAAATTTTTTGGCTTTATTTTTAATTTCTGAGATGGAGCCATGCTGTAGCCAGCTAGCTACCACTGCTAGTATTTTGAAGGCCGCTCCCCAGCCCTGCCTGCTCCCTCTGTTACAGCGTTCCACGCAGCTCTGCGGGATCCGCTGTCCAAACTCAATATTTCATCCAGACTAAAATCTAAACTCAACTTGTTTTATGAATTTTCATCTTTTTTTGTCCACTTACTCTTTGGCTTCTGACCCCATTCATGCTTCTGTTTTGTGTCTTTAAACTTTGTTCTTGCTTTTAAAGCTTATAATAGCCAAAGCTACTGTGACTACAACAGCAGCCCTCTGTGGGAAGAGACAGGATCGTGTCCCTGCCTTCTAACAGATGGAAGGTGGTGGAACAAACCTAAATTCCACGATCGTTCCCCAAAAGTCACTACACTTCATTATGCTAAATCATACTATAAATTCTTGATCCCAAGACTGCAGCGCTGTAATTTTAATAGGCTGAGTCCTTGTTTGTGCAGAGCGCTTGACTCATGGATGAACTTTGCCATTTCTTTATCTTCTAAAAGCCTGTAAAAACCAACAGGCAGACCCCATTCCTTCCATTGCATCAGTGTCCATTAGGAAAAAGAAAGCAACGCCTGCTTCCAGGCGCCCGCAGATTCCCTGCAGCTTCCTCTTGGCGGCCTTCGCTCTTCCTCTACCCCAGTGGCGAGAAGGCTGCCTAGGAGCTGCGATTCTTGTCCCACCTCCATGACAGATGACTTTCACATTCCACAGTGTGGGAGGACGGGCGAGGGAGTCCGCGCTGGGAAGGGCCCAGCCGCGCAGGGCGCGCAGGAGGCAGACGTCTTGCTGTTTTATTCCTGATTTTCCGTGTGCCCTCTGGCAAACCTGGTTCCTTCCCTCTGTTGGTCCTGGACGCTCACCTTTACTCCTTTTCCTTTTGCTTACTCCGTTGTCTTTGCTGTGTTGTCACTTGGGATGGGCTAGGGGAACGATGCGGAGGGCACACAGAGCTTTTGAAGGAACTGTGAATGGGTCATCTGGGTTCTCATCGGAAAGCACCATTTGAGAAAGCTCAACTGGCTGGGTGCGGCGCTGGCCGAGGACACCCCGAGTTCAGGAGTCGTCCCTGTTCCCAGGCCCCGGCCGTGCAGCAGCGGGGCTTTCTGAAGAGGGGGCAGCCTGGGAGGGAGTCGAGGAGCAGGGGGCGCTCCGAAGCAGATGCTCCTGGCTGGGGAAGGAGAGCGGCTCGCGTCGGAGTTCAGCAGGCTTGCAGACAATCTGCAGCTTTGGAGAGACGCAAACAAAAAACAGTCTCTCAGCTGAGCGCGTCCGCGGGAGAGGCTGGCCTTAAGCGCGCGCGCGGGGCTCCAGCAGGCTCCACACGGTACGCGGAGTTAAAGTGAGGCATTGTTCGGGCTTTAATGAAGGCAACCAATTTCTAACAACAGAAGTTCTGTTGCCGATCCCCCTCCCTTGCCCCCCACATTCATTTTCTCTGCCCCTGCACCTGCTTTCATTTTTGGCTTCTTGGCACTGATGTTGGCAGAGGCATCAGCTGGCACTGGCAAGCTGCTAAAAGCTCCCCGCAATGCACCTCTGCAAATGCCAGCCATTTGCCCACCGGTGCATGCCAGCTCAGCGTAAGGTCTCCCTGTCTCGCTCCAACCCCAGACCCCTTAGGCCCCCCCGTTTTACTTCTAAGAGACAGTAAATGATCCCAACCCAGCGTGGCCTGGTCTCTGATTACCCATTCACGTGGCCGTCTCTATTGGCTGCATCTCTCCGCTGTGATTATGACATTTTGATCCAAAGAACGTTGCAGTAAACTCAGGCCACAGGACTATTTCTTCTATTCACTGAAGGGCTGTTGGCCTGCAGGCTCATCTCTCTCTCCTCAGCAGATGGTGGGATAGTTTCTTGAGGTCTCTTTGACTAGAAACAGCCTTTTTGTTTTTGTTGCTTATTGAGAGCCCGTTGCCCCAAATTCACTGAATAAAGACATCCACTCTTCAGTTCTCGCTAAGCCCCGAGAGATAAACAGTGACTTAGAGTCGGGGGCTGGTGGACAAGCTGGGAAGGCAAAGGGGCCCCTGGGAGTTAAGAATTCAGCACAAGCCTTTGCAGTTTCGAAACGGGCTGGGTTTCCATTCGCCACAGCGATTCAGGCTGTACACTGAGAAAGTGTGAGAAATCTGTGAGAAATTCGACATATATTTATTTTTCTTGGAAATTAGAGAATATCTTCACAGTGTACACTCTGAAGGGCTTTTGTTTTGTTTTGTTGTGTTTTTAATGATCTAAACCATCTGGGAAGTTGATAAAGAATGTGATTTTCACAAGCTGAGCTAGCAAAGCCTATTGCTAAATCCCAAACCTTTATCCAGCCTACAGATAAAACCAGGGTGGGAGAGTTTCCCTTCCAGCTCTGAAATACTAAGATCCCACGTATGCCAAATGCTTCAGGATCTGGGTGGTAAGCAAAACAGGGAGCTGACTGAGGAAACCTGGCCTAAAGATTCAGAAAGGCATATTCCTGTTTTTGTTGTTTTCAGATTTGCGAAGGTCACAGATTTCCAGAAAATCTGTCTGGAACTTCAGTCATCACCATAGATTTTGGTCTTTTTTTGTTTGTTTGTTTGTTTTCATTAAAAGGGAGACTAACAACAGGAATCAGCCCTTGTATTTACTTCTCCATCCCTGACTTCTCCCATCTGGAGAATCAAACCTACCTTCCCGGATAAAACTCTCTCCCACACAGGAAACACTGAGGGAAAGACTCGAGGGCGGGGCCACCTTGCAGTAACCATGACCCTTTATCAGCATGTTCTGAGGCCTTTGAGAAATCTCAATCAGATTTCTCTGGAGTGTCGTTCAGCATCTGTCTAGCTAGGTGAATAAGAAAGGGAAATCAGGACTATCACTTCCAGGGACTGGCCATAGACTCTGGGTGGGACAGTGTAGTGGTTCTTTACTTTTTTCCTGATCTCAGTTGTTTCTTTTCCTCTTCTCTGCTGCAGGGAGCAAAAGGCCACACTGAAAGCGTTCATCAGCCTGACTAAGGAGAAGCTTGACAGTGTTTGTAAGGCTTCCTAATCAAGTGCTATTCTTTGTGAAATTGGTATGTCAGTCAATCAATCAATCAATTAATCAATCAATCAGTGGATCATATGTAATACCTGCAGGTGCTGTGCAGATCTTATTGAAACTTAGGCAATTTGTGTTGGAAAAGCCATTTGGATGTTTCTATGCAAGATGCTTTTAAAATGAAGGGTTTATTCAGTTAAGCGTTCAGGGTGTCCCCTTTCTATGGCGTGCAGCCCCTTCTCAGAGGACTGAAGCACAATCACCCTGAACAAACTCAGGCAGCTGGAAGTGGTGACAGCTATGACAAGAAGCTATTAGCCATGACTACAGGGTCATGAAATTTAGATGACGGAGAAACTTGGTCATGATGCTGACTTCATGGCTGTTTTCCTATTTCACAAAGCCAAGAAGCTCTGTCCACATGGTAGGTCTTACACATTTCCATGTATAACACGGGCACAGACCACAGGACCGCAAAGTAGAGCCCTCCACTTACTCACTTTCTGGAACGTGGCTTCCTCAGCTTCAAAGTGCAAATGGAATTATACTAGCCCTTGACGATTCAATTTGTTAAAAGCAAACAATCTTTCTAAACTTTAGATTACTATACACATGTTCATTGTAATAGCTATTGTCTGAGTTAAAATGCTTTGTAACCACACAGGCCTGTATAATTGTCAGCTATAGCAATGATTATCTGCATCAGAATGTATCGGCCCTGCTTCCCCAAATCTGCCCTTCCTCCTCTCTTCCCGCACTCAAAGCAGCTCCATCCCAATAGTTGCAGGTACCTGACAATTCCTCCCACTTCCTTACTTCTCACCCTCTACCCCAAATTCCACTGATGTATAATTTCTTCAAGACAGAGGAATTTAGGGTGACCTATTGTACGTAATTCTGATTTGTCCATAAATCCTAGCCAAGTGCTGAAAAAAAATGAAAAAATATAATTTATAAACATGTGTTTATTTATAGCCCACTTTACTTCAAAGAAAGAATCCAAGGAACTCATAAATTTGTCAAATAATAGGTCAGGGCAGGTGAAAAATAAACTGGTAGAACTGATGTTGGGTTCCTGAAATGGGACTCAAGGTGAGGCTGATGCAAAGGATGACATGACCCTGAGTTCTTGCTGGGGATGGGTCCAAGTATAACCTGGAGTTCATCAGGTAAAAAGTGGATGATTTATGAGATGAAAGTAAAGCTATCACCTAAAAGAAACACATGGATTCAGATATAATTGCAGAGAAATTTCTTGAGGCATTTCCTAAACATATTTTCTACCACACATTGTAATGAGCACTGTTTCTGGGGCATTTTTATAGAATACATGCACCATTTCACAGAGCTGTTCCTTTAAATAATCTTGTACTTGACATGGGTGAAATTAAAATTATGTCAACATGGTCTTGCTGTCAAGGAATCGCTGAGAAAACTGAGGCTGCAGTAGACAAGGTGAGTAAGTGAGCCAGTGTGGCGCAATGGGACGGCAAAGCAAAAGTTATCAGTCCCACTGCGTAGGCCCAGGAAAGCTTCCTGGAAGAGATAGCATCCGACTTCCTGTTTTGATCAGCAAGTAATCATCAATTGCCAACTTTGTGCTAGGCAAAACGGTAGGTACTAAGATGACAGTGGTGAGAACAAAACCTTTAAAAGCATTTGAGTGAGAAAAACTCTCATCTATCAGTGAGTCATGGGCTCCACCCGGAAGGTGGACCTTTAATGACAAAGCCCTTGCTGTCCACTGTCATTTGGAGAGAACACAGAGAACAGACACTCATCACTGCTCTCAGCTGACACAGGCCAGGGGAAGGGAATGAGATAAGAAATCCTTTTCTAGGAACTTCTGGAACTGTCTTAACTTTGGACAGAGGGAACAATGACTGGACATAACAAAGACCTCAATATTTGACATTGGGAAGCCCTGTATATATTGTTGTATGCCAACTGAAATAACATGCTGGGAGCTAGCGAAGCAAGCTCTCTTTTGACAAGAAAGGAAAGAATATAGCAGAGATGCATGGAGTTACTCTTTCTGGCAAGGGCAGGTCTCCTGACACATCAGTAAAGGGGCTTCCCAAGGGTGTTCTCCTGGTGATAGACTATTAAATCAAAAGGGTCAACATTAGCAGAAAGCAGTCCTTTATCTCTGCCCATGTGGCTAACATTCCACTCCTCTGAATGTTTTCACGTACTATAGATTGCATGACAGCAGTGGTCCAGCCAGTCAGCACCCCACGGAGGACAACAGTTTATGCTACTTGCAAGTGACCACTTGGCAGGAAGGAGGTCCACGGAAAGACTCAGCAGAGACTACCTTAGTTGGCACTCAACAGAGTCAGGGAGAAAACATGCTCGTGGAAGGGTGAGATGAGACTAAGGTATAACGTGTCGTTTGATAACCATTAAATGCGCAGTACAGACAGTGATTTATATAACAAATTAAAGAAGTTACTGGAGTAGGAGGGCCATAAGAAGATTTTCACAATTTGGAATCTAAAAATATATAAACATTAGAAAGAAGAATATCTATTGAAAGAACATCAGGCAGCAACATTCTGTATAAGATGAGAAAAGACGATATAGGTGTGGAAAAAATATAAAAAGGAACATGCTCATCTCAAGGGATGGAAAAGTAAACATTAATGCAAATACCAGAAGAGATCCTCTCTCTCTCTATCTCTCTCTCTCTCTCTCTCTCTCTCTCTCTCTCTCTCAGTACAGAATATTGTACTGTTCTTTCCTCTGCTTACTTCCCAACTATCCTTTAATTAGAGCTATTTGCATTCCCTGCAGCAGAAGGTGGATCGTAATAGTAAGAATGCCAAAGAAAGGCACAATTCCTGATGTGTTTTGGTTTCTAATGTAGACTCCAGAGGAAAGAGGTTCCTAGGAGCAGGCCCTGGACTGCAGGGGAATGGGGAAAAAGGAGTGGGGTGCCCTCCAGGCATGCAGCAGGGCTGGGAGGTAGTGTCAGAGAGCCCATGACTCCTGGTAGTGTGGGGCAGAGTGACAAGGAACAAAGAGAAATGGCAGGAACACACTCTCTGCTGTGAACGACGTGGGAAGGAGAACTTTGTGCCTTACCTGGTGACATTAGAGACCTGGGAAAGTTAACATTGGAGTTGAGTGTTAGTGAGTATGATTTTTCCCTAGATAGGTAGAGAAGTGTCAGAAAAAGAATTTGGGACATTTTTGTGAGTTGGTATTAGATTAGCTATAAGCAACTTTTAATAGAGTGAGCAAAACAGAGGCAAAACGAAAAAAATGGTGTGCATATAGTATTTTTTAAATTTAATTCTCCACCACGTTTTCTCTATTCAATTTTCTACCCCATTGAAAGATAAAAGAAATGTGTGATGTTATTACAGTGAACATTGATGATTTCACTTTTCAAGAACTTTTGTAGATGACAGCAGATCACTTTCAATAACCAGAAAGGTCCCTAACCATTGGTCACTTTTCATTGCTGCTATTTTTCACTCTCCCCTTGCTACTCACTGGGATCTGACATTTGTCCAAGCTGGGGGATTTTCAAACCTTTCTTTGCCTCCAGTCACCCAAGTTACTCAGCCAGAAGTGTAGTTGCTGTTGAGTGGATCCCTTGCGTCTTAACTCTGGAAGCATCAAGATAAAGCTCCAATCTTTGTGGTCCACTCTATTTGTGACTCAGAAGTAAATAACTCAGAAACCAGAACATGCAGAACAGAACATATTTTAAAGGCCAAAGGGGACCCTAGAGATAAGCAAGTCTTCTGCTTTTACAGACTGCTAATATTGAGAGTCAGAGAGGATGGAGAATTTATTCCAATCTGAAAGTTTCCAAGGGTCAAAAGTGAAAGATCTCATCTACACCGAGTTCTTCAGTGCTTGTGAAAGAAATGAGAAAAATTGTTCTGCTTCAACAGTTAGGGTAGACTTTGTGAGATGATACCTGCTGGTACCTTTTTTGTCTAATTTACTTTTCCAAATGAAGTAAGGACCATAATCTCATGTACTAGCTACTGGGCAACATAAATTTAATTTCCTTGAGTTTATAATATGCTACATCAGAGAGTGATTTAAGAACTGGGAGGGACACAAAGGAGATCAGGTTATAATGAAACTGTACTAAAACTAACCAATGTCATCTTGAAACAGTGTCCACAGAAAAAGGAATAAACATCCCTTCTTATTTCCACTAACTTGGAATTAATGAAATAGCCAATGAATTTTTTAAAGAAAGTATAGGTACAGAAAGTTAAGATTCAGAATGATAAATGGCTAGGAAGAATCTACTCAGAATTCTGGGCAATACGTCCAAAATTTAAATGAATAGAACTATAGGAAAAAAACCTTCAATATTATTAATAGAAAAAATAATGTCTGCCAAAAATGTGAATAAGGTGAATTTAGTCTTCCCTGATTTATAACATGGTGTTCTAGAGAAGAATATACCAGACACTTTGGAACTTGGACAAAAATAAATAAATAACATAAAATCATTGCCGGGAACTGAGACTGAATTTTTTGAAAAATGTAGAAAAAGAAGAGGTATTTCTAAGGGCAATGTTTTTACATCTGAGAACTAACGTACCTGGAATAGCATACGAGCACCATGATCAAAGCTTTGGTTAGTAAAAAATTGAAATAAGAAATTATAGATAATAATAGAAAACACAAAGAGGAAAGTACAATGAAATAAATTCTAAATGACAAATTTTCAAAGGAACTTAAAAATGTTCACAGAACCCTCCCCAGTCAGAACCCCCGGCCCAGCATGTGTGTGGAACTTCCGCCTGCTCGCCAAACCCAGAACACTTCCAGCCAGACTCCAGGCCCAGCATGAGTGTGGGAAATTCAGCACAACTCACCATGCTCAGAAACCTGCCCAGCCAGACCCCAGGCCCAGCATGTGTGGAACTTTTGCCTGTTGGCCACACCCCAGAACCCTTCTGCCCAGACTTCAGGTCTGGCATGGGTGTGAGAAGTTCCTTACATTTACGGGAACCTCCTCCATCATAGAGGCCTCCTGCAGAACCCTGTGGCAAAACTCCATGCAGAGAGGCAGGGGGCCAGACCCACCCAGCTGATCCAGGAGCTGAACATCTTGCCAGAGGGGCACAGCAGGTTCACTTCCATAGGCTACAGAAGAAAGAAGTTGAGCACAGCAGCCAGACCCAACCAGGCAAATCTGGACAAGTTCAAACTCCTTAGAACCAGACCCAGTAGGCTGAGATACTTTGCTAGTCCCAGATCTATGAGAGCATCCTCTCTCTTTCTCTATTGATTCAGAGAGGGGGCAATAGGTAACTGAGGTGAACCTGTCTACCTGGAAGACCTCAACTACATCAAGGGGAGATGAATAGACAGAATTTAAGGGAACTAATTTAAATACAAGTTCCCAATTTAATGTTTGCCCTTATGGTCTAAAACAGAAGCCCATTAGCTGTAAATGTTTCTCAACTGCTACATATCACTACCCATTATTAGTGCTCATAATTGCACTTCTGCAAATACAAAACTGTAACTGCCTTAACCACATAGTTTCTCTTGGGTAAGAATTTTGGTAGGTTCAAAGGTCATAACTGCACCAAAGGTCTACACCAAAGGACAGAGCATAGCGCTATACAAAATGACAAAGATTAAAAAATGCAGTCCCAGGCACCAAGCCAAATCAGAACAAATGCAGGAGATACTAGCACAGAAAAAACTGGGAATCACACAGCTGAAAGCTGAAATCTCTGAATTAATAGCATCTGAAGTAAAGAAACAACTGAAGAAAAGTTTAGAGGAAATTACACCAGAAATATTCTCTGGAGTAAAAACAGAAATGATAACTATAATGAAAGAATTACTGTTTCTAAAGCAGACACTGATAAAAAAAAATAGAGAAGATTAGAAAAATGATGGAATCCTTGAATGAGCAACATAGGAAAGAAATAGAATGTAGGTGCATATTCAAAGAGTTATAAAGGAAATTAAAATCTCAATATATGGAGGCAAAACTATAAGAATGAAAGTGAAGATAGAGTTTAAGACACCACTGATAGAGTTGAAGACACCGTTGCGGCTAGTGAAAAGGTAACAAAAGATCTCTTAAAAACAACTAGGATGCAGGAAAAAATAATTCAACATCTGCAAGATGATACAAAGATGAACAACATGAGACCAAAAGGGATCAATGAGAAAGAAAGAATCAATACAAATGATATAAAAAGAATATGGGCAAAAGTAATAGCAGAAAACTTCCCAAATTTGAGAAAACAATTGAACATTCAGCTAACTGAAGTATATAGAACTCCAAATAACACCAACCCAACTAAAAGTGCACCCAGACATATAATAGTCAAGATCCCAGAAATCCAGCAGAGGAATAATATACTAAAAGCTGCTAGAAAAAAAGAAATAGATTACATTTAAAGGAAAACCCATCAGAATGACTGCAGATTTCCCTTCACAAACCATGAAATCAAGAGGAATATGGAGCAGAGTGCTTCAAGTCCTCCATGAAAACAAATTCCAGCTCAAACTGCTATACCCTGCAAAACTTTCTTTCAAGTATGAGAGAGAAGTGAAATACTTTCATGACAAGGAACAACTAAAGAATTTCATGACATCAAAGCCAACCCTACAAAGTATATTAAAAAAAAATTTAGAGGGGACCAAAACAAAGCAAACTCAACAAAAAGAATCCACCCAATAGGGCAACTAATTAAACACAGCAGAAAAAGGGGTAAACAGTAGTAAGTAAAACCCGTGTCAATCATAAGTCAATATATTTCAATTGTAACCATTAACGTAAATGGACTCAATTCTCCAGTTAAAAGAAATAGACTGGCAGAGTGGATAAGGAAGCAAAATCCAACCATATGCTGTGTATGAGAAACACATTTAACTCATAAAGAAACTCATAGGCTAAAAGTTAAAGAATGGAAAACAATACTACATGCCCCAGCACCTCAATAAAAAGCAGGGGTGGCAATCTTGTTTTGCAGACACTCTAAACTTCAAACCAAAATTGGTCAAATGAAATAAAGAAGGCCATTATATGCTGGTTAGTGGAAAAATTCAAGATGAAGAGGTAACATTCATAACTATGTATGCACCGAACATGGGAGCACCACGTTATATAAGACAAACCTTAATGGACAGGAAAAATCCACTATCCAATACCACAGTCTTAACAGGCGACCTTAACATCCCTTTGTCCCAAAAAGATAGGTCAAACAGACAAAAAATTAGCAAAGAAGTAGCAGAACTAAACTAGAACCTCGACCAACTGGACTTAGTGGACATACACAGAGTGTTCCACCCAACCACTTCAGAATACACATTTTTTTCAGCTGCACATGGGACACTTTCTAGAATAGATCACATTTTTGTTTACAAGTCATGCTTAAGTATATATAAGAAAACAGAAATTATCCCATGCATACTGACCACAGTGCAATGAAATTGGAAATAAATGATGAAAGAAACCACAAAAACCACAAAAATACATGGAGATTAAACAATACCTTTCTCAGCAACCAGTGGGTTACAGATGAAATTAAACAATATCCACAGTTTAAAAAAAATTCAAACACAACCTACCAGAATTTATGGGATGCAATGAAAACCATTTCTAGAGGGAAATTTATAGCTCCGAACTCACACATTAAGAAGACAGAAAGGGAACAAATAAATACAAACATGTAACACTTAGGCCGAATAGAAACAGAAAAGCAAATGAAATCAAAAGCCCAAAGGCAGGAGCAAATTATAAAGATTAGAGCAGAAATTAATTTAATTGAGATAAAGAAAACAATACAAAGAATTAATGAATCAAAAATCTGGTTCTCTGAAAAATTAAACAAAAATGATAAGCCCCTAGCTAACCTCATCAAAAAGAGGAAAGAAAGGACTTAAATTCAAGCAATAAGGAATGAAAAGGGTGAAATTACTACAGACCCAGCAGAGATTTAGAGGATCATAAATAGCTACTTTGAGAATCATTACTCTCACAGCATTGAAGACACAGAATAAATGAACAGATTCCTACAAAAGCAAAAATTACCCAAACTGAATGAAGATGACATAAGAACTTTCAGTAATCCAGTAACAGCCAATGAAATACAAAATGCAATAAAAAGCCTATCGACAAAGAAAAACACAGGACCTGATGGATTCACCGCTCAATTCTACCAGAAATTTATAGAAGACAGAAGCCCAATAATCCTCAAACTCTTCAATGAAATTGAAAAGGAAGCAGTCCTCCCAAAATCATTCCTAGAGGCAAGTATTACACTGATACCAAAACCAGAGAGTGATGCAACTGAAAAAGAGAACTACAGGCCAATTTCTCTCATGAACGTAGATGCAAAAATTCTCAATAAAATCCTTGCCAATAGAATACAACAAATCATCAAGAAGATTATACACCATGACCAGGTGGGATTCATGTCAAGGATGCAAGGATGGCTCAATATACACAAATCTATAAATGTAATACACTATATCAATAGATCTAAAGCCAAAAATCATGATTGTCTCAATTGATGCAGAAAAGGCTTTTGACAAAGCCCAACACTCATTCATGTTCGAAGTCCTGCAGAAACCTGGAATAGAGGGCCTCTACCTCAAACTGATAAAAGCCATCTATGATAATACAACAGCTAACATAATTCTAAATAGGGAAAATATGAAGTCTTTTACTCTCAAATCTGGTAGAAGACAAGGATGTCATCTATCACCACTCCAATATAGTTCTGGAATCACTAGCTACAGCCATTAGACAAGAGAGATAAATAAAATAAATAAAAATAGGTAAAGAAGAATTTAAATTGTCATTATCTGCAGATGGCATGATACTTTATTTGGAAGACCCCAAAAACTCCACCAAGAAGCTACTAGAATTAATACACAAATTCAGTATCATAGCATGTTACAAAGTCAACACACAAAAGTGAATGGCATTCCTCTATATGATAACAAACACACTGAGAGAGAACTTAGAGAAACAGTACCTTTTATGATAGCACCAAAGACAATGAAATACTTATGAATTAACCTAACTAAAGAAGTAAAAGAGCTTTTCAATGAAAACCTTCCTCAGAAACCAATGGGTCAAAGAAGAAATGAAACAAGAAATTAAATAATATCTACAATGCAATGAAAATTCAAGCACAACTTATCAGAAATTATGGGACGCAATGAAAGCAGTTCTTACAGGGAAATTTACAGCTGTGAACTCACACATTAGGAAAACAGAACAGGAACGAGTAAATACCCTGATCCTGTGTCGGAAATATCTAGAAAAGGAAGAGCAAACAAAACCAAAAGCCCAAGGACAGGAGGAAATTATAAAGATAGAGCAGAAATCAATGAAATTAAGA